>JAJQKJ010002176.1:0-146075 GCA_029574335.1 Rana kukunoris | reverse complement strand
AAAGTACATCCCTTTGTCCCCGATCCCCATTATAACAAGTGCTTTTGTCCTGTTGTTCATTGCGGTGTGTTTTGTAGTTGTCAGATTAGTGTTTCGTGTGATCAAGTGTTTGTTAGTAGATCTTTGAAAGTGTTTTTTGATAAGTGTTTGAGAGACTGTTTGTTTGATTGATATATTTCTGTTCGTTTGTTTTCTTGCTGTTTTTTGCTGTTTGTTTTTGTGACTGTTTCTTGCTGAGTAGTTTTCTCTTTGTGTGTGTTCTTGCTTGATTGGTTGTGCTTGTTTTTTGTGAGTGATTTTTGTTGATTGGGAGTGAGTTTTTTTGGAAGTATGACAGAGAGAAAGAAGAAAAAGCTCAATTTTACAGTGGGGAAAAACAAATTCTTACCCGGGCCATTAGCGATTATGGGCGTTTCCTCCACGGCCCGGACAGTGCCAACACCAACATGGCCAGGAGGAGGGAGATTTTGGATATGATCACTGAGCAGGTCAATTCAGCGGGGGAGGGGGAGACACGGACCCTCTCTGGGATTGACAAAAAAATCAATGACCTCCGGCATCTGGTCAAACAGAAGCTGGCCAGAATGCATGCCCATGCCAGGGGCACAGGAGTGGGTCCACCATGCCGTATTAGGCTGACAGCGGAGGAGCGGTGCGGTGGCCCTAACCTTTCATCGGCATGAAGTTGAGGGCCTGCCCGGCTTTGACTCAAGTCCGGAGCCCGAGGTGCCAGGTACGTTTTTTTTTTTAATATCAGGTGTGTAGCATGTGTGGGGGAGGGGGTGAAAGGGAATATGTGGCAAGTGTGTGGATCCTCCAACCTGTGAATGTTTTGTGTCATCCACAGATGTGCAGGAGGGTGCAGGGCTATCTGGCCTGACCGCACCATCCCCAGACAGCAGCCTAATGAGGCCCCCCCAACAAGGCCGGAGTCCGCGGAGAGGTTCAAGAGGAGGAGGAGAATCATGAGGAGGAGAAATCATGAGGAGGAGGAGTCCATGTCAGGCACTGGACATTTGGTTTTTGAGGACTCTTCCCCTCTGGCTGGCAGCAGCAGCAGCCCCCCCTAAGGGGAAGCCCCGCCCCTCCTCCCCCAACATGGCTCCCTCCCAAGGGCCTCCCCTCTCCCCCGGCCACAAAGCATACAGCTGGAGGCAGGATTTAATCCCAGAACACCAGGGTTGGCCGATCTCCTGCCCGCCACTCTGAGAAGGGACCAGTTCCTCCAGACCCGCCATCTGGGACAACAAGGTCCCCAGACATTGGTGCGGATGGAGGAGAGCCTGTTCTCCATCAAGGATACGCTGGGGAACCTGGACTCCCACTCCCGGGCTTTCACAACCTGCCTAAACGACCTCCAGACTACATCAGCAGGCGTGGGCAGGATGTGAGGGCCCTTACCCAGGCTATCCAGGCCAACACGGCAAAACACTTGGTGCTGCCCTGGACAGAATAGCCGTGGCCTTGGAGGGCAGGCCGCCAGGTGGGCAGAGATCAGGGGCTGCTCCTCCTTCCCCGGTTTTACCCCTCCCCCATGAGTCTTCCCTGAGGAGTCGGGGCCGTGGCCGGGGGCGCCCCAGGCGTGGCTCATGTAAAGGACAATAATTATTTTTTTCCTCTTTTTTTTTTTTTGCTGGAAAATTTTTGCTTTTGCAGGTAATTTTTTTTTTTTTTTTGGGTTGTGAATGCTGTTTGAATGTGGGGGTGACATTCCTGCCGGAAAAGGGGTGTCACCCTCAATTTTGGTGGAGAAGGGTTCCCCAGGACCAGGGAGAAGTGATCCCCAGGTCCGTGTGAATGGTGTATGAATGTACAGTGACATAATTGGAGCCTTGGCGTGGCGTTGCTGCTCACAAGTCCTGCATGGTGGACTGGTGCCAATCCAATTTGATGTGGATGTGGGGTGTGTGTGCTAGGGACCACAGTGTTGTGCATGCATGCATTCTCATTGTGCCATGATTAATGTGTGTGTTTAACGTGCAAAGATGCCCAATGTGAGTTGTCTTCTGGCTGCTCTTCCCTCAGAAGACGGGGTAGCCTCGGTTAGGGGGGGATTGTCTGGTTCAGGGGTCAGGTCATCACGTAGGCCAATCTGCAGGCCCTTTCTTACTGCGAAGTTGTGCAGCATGCAACATGCACCGATAATCTGGCACACAAAGTTTGGGGAATACAAGAGGGTACCCCCAGACTTATCCAGGCATCGGAAACGTGACTTTAGGAGGCCAAAGGTGCGCACCACCACTGCTCGTGTTTGGGCATGTGCTTGATTGTATCTTTCCTCTCCTGGGGTTTGGGGGTTCCGGATAGGAGTCATGAGATGGGGTCCCAGTGGATATGCAGAGTCACCTGTAAGGCAAAAGACAGGAGGATGTTAGTCATGCATGTGCCCCATTGTGATGTGTGCATCATGGGAGGGGATAGTCATGCCTGACTCCCATGTCACTCACCAACCAGCCAGGTGTCCCCATACACGTTCTGATCGAATTCCATTCGGATGTGGCATTGATTGTATATGTAGCTGTCATGGCTGGACCCTGGGTGTTTGGCACGGACGTGCCATATGAGGCCTTGGGCATCGACTATCACCTGTACGTTGATGGAATGCCAATGCTTCCGATTGCGGTACATGTGCTCTGTCTCCTGGGGGGGCTGGAGTGCCACATGTGTGCAATCAATGGCCCCCACAGTGCGTGGGAATCTGGCAATTCTGTAGAAATCTGTCATTGCCTTCAGCCGCAGGTCCTCAGTGGTGGGTTTGATGATTGGTTGGCCATGCGTCTGAGGATTGCAGGGACAACCTGGTGCACACATCTGCTCATGGAGGATTGTGACATCCCAGCCACCACTCCCACTTGTACGCTGAAAAGAGCCACTGGCAAGGACATGGAGTGTTGCCATGACCTTGACCAGTGGCTGCACTGCATGTGAGCGGTGTGTTGGGCTGGTGATGTCCTCCTACAGGGTTGTGGTTAATTCCAGGATGACATGAGGGGTGAATCTGAAGATGCAATACACCTCAGAATCACTCATGCCAAACAGGTCTATGCGGGTGCGGTATATCCTCTCCCGTGCCATCCTCCGTGCCATCCTCCGTGCCCTCATCTTTCTTTGTTCATCTAAAGTCAGTAGTATAGCTATGTGCGATGATGCCCCTAGCATGTTGGCGTACAGATTGTTGTGCAACACGTGTGACTGCTGAGCTCCTCACTAACAGTGTTGCTTTATCTTTTTAGACTTTTTTTCTCTTTTTAGACCAGCTTTTATATGCTCTAATTTTAGACAGGACATTTTGCTGTTGCGCACACTGCGTAGCCTGCGCTGCCCCAACGTTCTTTTGTGGATCCCCGTAAGTCCCTCATTAGCATATTTGACTAGCAAATCAATGGTCTGTCTAGCGCACTTTTGCGCGGACGGATGCACCAGTCTAACGAAATTACGAGGGACAAAAAAAAATAGATTTTTTGCGTATCTCGTTCTGGGGATGCCGTGCATCTAAACGCATGCGCACATTTCGACTTACGCACGCGCATCTCCTGTTGCGCAGGCGTAATCGCTCTGTGAATCTGGGCCCCTATTTTTATCTTGTTGTTCTTGGCTTCAGTTCTACTTTCTATAGATAGATTATACTTTTTTACAGCTATCAGCTCTAATTTCAGGCACTGACAATTGTACTGCATACAGAAGGCTTATGTTTTGGTTTCTGCATCTTCTCCTGAAACAGGATAGAGATACAGCTACACAAACACAGCATTGTGTCAAAAATGTAAAGCAACGCAGGGGTGGATGTATAGCCCCAAATGCAGACAGTATGCAGTTGGATCTAAACACCCAATCATGGGTGGCTTTCAAATTTTTACATACAGATGTGTCCATGCAGCAGCTACATTTGCATTCACTTCCATATGCTGCTTGTACACAGCTAGGGGTGGATGTAGACACCAAAACAAATGCCTCCTGCACATAGTACAGGTGCCAGTGGCCTTTAAATAACATTATTGGAGTATGCATTTATTTTGTATATGGTGTTAAAGAATAGTACAATTATCAAGGAAAACCACAGCAACAGCATACACTGACAACAAACATGTATGGCTGCATAATTGATTTATTTTACAAATTTTATTTTACAATTAGCTTGGACTACATAAAGTAGCAACACCCTAATCTAATACATCTCAGTGTGAGGTGGTTTAGGTGAACACTGTTATTGCACTTATTTGTATTTTTTTTCTTTCTTTCAAACAATGCTATTTACTGGGGCAGCTCCAAGAACAACAAATATCCCACAGGTTCTATAAAAAAATTAAAAAAATAAAACACTAAAGAAGTGAAAACCCCAAAGTACAATCCCTTAAAAAATTCCATGAATTTTTCAAGAGAAGCCTAGATGACTATATTTTGTTACAAAGAGGCTGATTTCGAAGCTAAATCATCATAGTACCAGAGCACAGTTCACCAGCATGCAGAACATAATGCATGACAAACAAAACCCAAACACTAATAGTTGATTTGACAGTGAACATTTTTATTGAGATATATTTCCAACAGGATGTCTGTAGATGTATCTAGATGTCACTGACCTTAGATACAAATTCATCTTATTCTAAAGATTCTGGCCTAGATTCACAAAGCGATTACGCCTGTGTAAATGTTGTTAGACAGGAGTAATTTCGATTTACGAGCGTTTTTACGCTAGTCGAAATCCTCAAACCATGAAAAGACACCTGCGTGCTAAATTTCGACTTTATTACGTGTTAGTACGCCTTCAGATCTACGCTGCCTGAAAATTGCGGCCACTGGGCGGACTTCCTGTTGTTTTTCACCTTCATGGTATGCTAATGAGCTTTTGCCTGGAATCCACAAAATTTCGCTCTTCAAACGCAATCTCTTACGGCACCTTTAGTCATCTTTTTTTTCCGTTTCACTATACCAGCTTTTTGCTGGTCTAATATTAGACAGCCCATGTTAAGTATGGCCGTCGTTCCCGGCGTCGAATTTCAACGTTTTTCGATTTCTTTTATTATTTTTAACGTAAGTCGTCCGGGAATAGGAATGTTCGTAAACGCCGCTACTCAAACAACGAATGACGTCACGACGTGATTTCGCGCAATGCACGGCGGGAAATTCCTGAACAGAGCATGCGCAGTTCGATCGTCGCGGGGACGCGCTTAATTTAAATGCTTCACGCCCCCTACTCACGTATTTCGATTGCGCGGCGGAAAAAAAATACGATACAATAGCGTACGCGCAAAAAAACTACCTGAATTCGGCGTAGAGTCTGGTGATAGACGGCAGCGTAGCGTATTTCGATTACGCAGCGGAAGATTACATCTATGTGAATCTGCCCCTCTGTCACCAAGAAGATTTTGTATTCCATATATTGCCACTATGTTTGAAGTCCTCTCTTGTTTCAGTGATGAACTGTTATGCTATACAATTTATTCAAGGGATTGAATTGATCAGATCTTCTATTGCTATTTATAAGCATTTATGCACAAAGCAAGGTTGACAAAACATTGTGAATGTTTGGATTATTTATATTGTTTATTCAGAAAAATAGTCCAGTAAAAATAATTTTAGAATTAGAACTGATCTTTTGTTACTTGGTGACTGGTGCAAAGGCAAAACTTGGAATGGCTTGTCATGTATTGAAAGTTCAAGGAAAGTTTTACAGTTAAATCTTTGCAAAGTGACCTTCAAGTCATAAATCTACTAATTAGTACTGTATGTGGTTAAACCAACAGTAAAATAATTTACTATTACAAACAAATTATTTATAAATTGATTATAAAAGATGGAGTTAGTTTAGGTGAAATAGACATCATGTAACTATATCACTATACCTCTGTTAAACATACCAACAGCCACATCCATCTATATTTAAATAGGAAATTAGAAATCAGGAAATTAATAGATCCTTATCAAATACTATCAAAGTTAGTAGTCACTTAGAATGTGTGTGACCACTCTTTTTTATATATATCCATACATAAAAGAAAAAGTTCTCTAGAAGTCAGATAGTAAGCAAGAGTCCAATGAAAGAAATGTTTCTCAGAAGTAAGGTGAGCTCTCTGCTGCAGGTGAAAATGTGCACCCTCCACCCTTCAAACGTCTCTCATGTCGATCTACCCTCAACTCCAGGGAACCCCAGTTTGATCAGCGTGCTTTGTTCCTAATATCCACCAGATGTAAGGGCACAAAAAAGACTGGATATGGTGTAATATCGTTTTAAATCTTTATTCCACAAGCTGTGTCAAGCCGCATATAAATATAGTTCACAGCATCAATTAAAAAAAGTTGTTTAAAATAACTCGCAAGACCACCCGGCTAGTTCCAGGCTCACAGTGGGGTTTCTTTACATGTGTCAAACATGTCCACCGTGAATAGACACCGCTCTGTTACCACACACTGGAGCACAGATGGAACGCAGCGCACAGTGTAATGCTTCCTGTGTGTCGTGAGGTCACGCCCTGACGTTTCGTCCTTCCGACTTGCTATGAGAACCTGTCATTGAAGGCTTATGGTGTCAGTCAAATGTTCTTTTTTTTGTTATTTATTTTTTTTTCACATCAGACTTAACCGGAAGGTTTAGAGGCTTAAAAAAAATTCATTTTCATCCGCCCTTCTTCCCGTTGTATTTCCTCTTCGGTTTCGCATCACTTGTGACTTATGATTTTTTTTTATATTATCTTTTCTTTATTCTTTCTTTCCCACTGTCTCTCTTTTTTTTTATTTTTTTTTATTTATATAATTATCGTGGGGAAGGGATACAAGGTTACAGGTTACAGATTACACATTGAGAGGGGTTACTTTACTATTATTAAACCTTACTCATACAATAACCATTTCTCGTTACTCCCCTCTATCTCAATATCCCTAGCTTCCCCTTTTTTAGATTATTTTCTTCCCCCCGGCTCTTTTTTTTCCCTCTCTGCCCCCCCCTGTTGTTCACACCCCCCTCCCTGCTTCTCGAACGTTTACCTTTTCGGGTCAGGCCGCCTTTTTTTTTTTTTAAAGTTTACTTGTCCGTCTCTAATATTACCCTAACAAAACTTTCTGTTGTTTTAAAGGATCTCCAATGGTCCCAGATCTTTCCTCCCCTTCCTCCCTCTTCTTCCCCCAAGTCTACCCTTCTCAGATATTCCATCTCCGAGATATAGTCGACCCGGTGTATTAGTTCTTTTAAGGGGGGCTTCTGAGGGTATAACCAAAATTTTCGGGATTAACCCCTTTGCTGCGTTTAGCAGTACCGGGACCAATGTCGAACTATTTTTTTTTTTCTCCTTTTACTATCCCTTGTCCGTGGAACAGACAAGTCTGAGGGTCTAGAGGAATCCTTTCTTTTGTGATTTCTTCTATTAGGTCGAGCACTTCCTTCCAATATTCCTGGACTCTCGGGCAATCCCACCAAATATGGAATGTAGTCCCTTCCTGGTTACACTTCCTCGGGCAACACAAAGGGGAATTAGTCGAATGTATTTTGTTTAATTTAACCGGGGTCAGGTGCCATCTCATCAAGCATTTATAATTAGCTTCTATTGTTGTAATATCTTTGGCATAACTATAAGAGGCTTTAATCATGTGTATGTCTTTGTTCTTTTCCCTGATGTCTTTCCCCCATTCCTCTATGCTTCGTATTGTTCCCTTTGATCCTAATTCTGTCAATATTTTATAAATCGCCGCAATCCCATGCTGTAGTGTTTTTCCGGTGGAGCAAAGTTTTTCTATTGGGTTCAGTGCTGTGTCATCTCTTATTGGTGCTGGCAATGTGCTAACAAAGTGCTTCAATTGTAGGTATTCCCAATCCGTTATGTTTTGAACCCCTTCAACTGTGGGTATATCCTCCTTTTTTTTTTTTTTCCCTTGTGTGACTATTTCCCCCAACCTTATACTACCTAATTTATTTCCAAATTTAGTCCTATTTCCTGGTGCAAAGAATTCTGTGTTAGCTAATGGAATTAATGGGGAATTATATTCCCATTTTTCCTGTTTATGTATTAAATCCCATATCTTTATGACCTGCTTTGTGATACTATGAGTGTCTATGTTACTTGTCCTAAATTTTGGTGGAATCCAAACTATTGTGTTTAATTGTTGCTTACTTATTTTTTTTTCCATCTGTGCCCATTTTTTTTTCATGTTCCTATTTGTCCATTCCACAAGTCTTGCTAGAATTACAGCTTGATAATATCTTTTTGTATCGGGAAGGGCTAATTCTTCTTTTTTTTTTCTCGGGTGAGGATTGTGTGACTTACTCTTGGTTTTTTATCTTGCCAAATATATTTTATTATTATGGTTTTTAGCATCTTAAAAAAGCTTTGTGGGATGTTGATTGGGAGCATTTGGAATTTATATATAATCTTAGGTAACAGCATCATTTTAAACGCATTAATCCTCCCCATCCAGGAAATCTGTCTTTTATTTAAGTTTTTTACGTCTCGTCTTATTTCGTTTAATACAGGGATATAGTTGGCCTCATAGAGGTCTTCTACTTTGGGGGTTATTTTTATACCTAAGTAAGTAAATGATTTTTGTTCCCACGTAAAGGGGAATGCTTTTTGTAAGGCCACCTCTTCCTCTGTCTTTATTCCTATATTCATAATTACGTTTTTTACTGGATTTATTTTAAAATTTGACAAATCCCTGTGTCTTTTTATTTCCTCCAATATTTTAGGTATAGATATTTTTGGTTTGGTCACGTATAGGAGCACATCGTCAGCATATGCTGCCACCTTGTGTTCCTCCTCTCCCACTCCCACCCCCCCTATGTCTGGGTTATTCCTTATCTTACACAGTAATGGTTCCAGGGCTATTACATATAGGAGAGGTGAGAGCGGGCAGCCCTGCCTTGTTCCGTTCATCATATCTAGCACAGACGATACGCTCCCATTGATCTTTACCCTTGCCGTTGGGGATTTATATAGGTTACCCACACATTTCATATATCTGGGACCCAGTCCTATGCTTCTCAGGGCATCCATCATAAACCCCCAGTCGACTCTGTCAAACGCTTTTTCAGCATCTAATGACATGAGTACGACTGGGGGTTTCTTCTTGTTTCCTTCCTGTAGTAATAGGATCGTTCTTAGACTATTGTCGCGTCCTTCCCTGCCTGTTACAAATCCTGTCTGGTCAGGGTTTATTAATTCCGGCATAAACTGTTTTATCCTTGTTGCCAGTATCTTTGCAAAAAAATTTATGTCGGCATTCAGTAGTGCAATTGGACGGTAACTAGAGCAAAGGGTGTTATCCTTTCCTGTTTTGGCTATGATTGAAATATTGGCAAGAAGTGATTCTTTCCTTACCTCTTCTGTTTCACCTATTTTATTAAAATAGATACACATCTCTGGGGTAAATTGCTCTTTAAATTTTTTATAGTATTTAATTGGCAGTCCATCTGGGCCTGGACTTTTTCCCCCGGGTGTTTCTTGAATCGCTTGGTTGATTTCTTCCTGTGTAATTGGGTCTTCCAGAGTTTCAACTGTTTCTTGCATTAATTTTGGTAAATTTGCTTCCTTTAGGTATTCCCTAATTTTCCTTTCCCTTACCTCCTTCTCTTCTCGCTTCTCCCCCTTCCTGATTGTATATAGGTTGGTATAGAATGTCCGAAAGGCTTCTGCGATTTCGGACGTCCTGTACCTCATCTGGCCTTCCTGATCCTTTATTTTTTCTATATAATTTATACTTCTTTTTTCTTTTGAGATCCTAGCTAAGTATTTCCCTGGTTTATTTCCCCATATGTACCTTTCTTTCGAGACATTTTTAAATATTTTCCTAGTTTCCATTTCCATTAGATCTCTTAGTTGAGTCCTCTTTATTATGATTTCCTGGTAAACTTCGTTATCTTTTTGATTTTTATGTTTGACTTCTAATTCTTGTAGTTCTCTAATTATCCTGTTTCTGTTCGCTTCTATTCTCTTCTTTTTTCCTGCACCTAAGGAAATAAGTTTTCCTCGGATGTAGGCCTTGTGAGCTTCCCATATAGTTGATATACTCACATCCGGTGTTTTATTGGCTGTGAAGTATTCATCTATATCTGTTCTTATTATATCGCAAACTTCTAAGTCATCTATTAACTCCTCATTCAGATTCCAGGACCCCTTCCTCTCTTCAACTTCTGTGAAGTGCATTTTCACCGAGACGGGGGCATGGTCTGAGATTGACATCACCCCTATCGCGGCATTGCTTACATACTCTAGAATTTTATGATCTACCATTGTATGGTCTAATCTCGAATACATTTTGTGTACCGGGGAGTAGAATGTATAGTCTCTTTTGTTTGGGTATGTGATTCTCCACGCGTCTATTAGATGATTTTTAGAGAGTTTTTTTTCCACTAATTGTTGTTGCTTACTGTTCCCTTTACCTACCATTGATACTCTATCTAACTGTAGATCTAAAGTAAAATTAAAGTCTCCGGCTAGGACTACATTACCTTGTTTAAAGTCCATTAACTTGTTAAGGATCTTCTTTAAATATCTCTGGGGTTGTTTATTAGGAAAATATACATTAGCCAGCGTATACCGTTTACCGTGTAAAACCCCTCTGAGGAAAAGATATCGCCCGTCTGCATCCACTATCCTATCTTCTACTTTGAAGCTTACATTTTTCCCTATCCCTAAAGCTACCCCTCTGGATCCTTTTTGGGGGGAATCCCCATAGTACCATGTTGGGACTGCCCGAGAGTACAGCCTGACTCTCGAGTCTAGAGTTATATGCGTCTCCAGGAGGAATACTACATCTGCAGAAAGTCTCTCAATCTCCTTTAAGGTCATGTGTCTTTTCCATGGCGAATTAAGTCCCCTCACGTTGTAGGTAACAAAATTTACATTAGTCAGTCAAATGTTCTAAGAAGATTTGGCGGAACAGCTAAACTGTACGACGCTGCAATCGTACATTTCCGGTCAAATGCCTACAAGCTATAGAACAGTTCTAATGTTGTATGACACTAGTAATAATTATGTTTATAAATTATTTTAATTACTTGTCAACCAACAAATTCTTCTATAGCTTATGGGCTGAGCATTTGACCGGAAATGTATGAATTTGGCGTCATACAGTTTAGCTGCTTGTCTAATCTTCTTAGAACTTTCGACAGACACCATAAGCCTTCAATGACAGATTCAACGTTTGAATGTTTTTCTCTGCTTTGTCGAATCTTTGTTGTTCATGTCGAATGGTGTAACACAACATTGTCTCTATAATGTCAAATCTTTCCTCTCTATGTAGAATAATCTTGAACTAATAGAGTTAAGGTTAGGCACATTCGACCACAGCTTCCATACAACACAGATTGTTATTGTCAGCATCATGTCGAATCTCCAATTTATATCGAACTGTTGTAGAACGAAAACGAAAATAACACATTTTTTATGTCTGATCTTTCGGATTTCGGATTCTGCACGTTAGTTTTCGTTTGTTAAAACGATAACGAAAATAACCGAAATTCGGACGAAAATGCATTCGGACGAAAATGAATGCACATGTCTAATATCTAGTAGACATGTGCAGACTGGAATATTTTGTTTCGTTTTTTCGTTTTCGTTTGGAAAATACATTTATTTAGTTACTCCCGAAAATCGTTTTGATTTATTTTGTTTTTCGTTGGGGAATAGCTTTCGTCCGAAAATCCAATAATACTTGGTTTCTGTTGATTGGTCAAAAGAATATTCAACAGAACGTCGAATCTTTACGTTGAATCGTACATTTCCGTTCGAATATTCCGCCTACAAGAATTCTAATGTTGTATGACTAGTAATAATGTCGAATCTATTTTCTCATAAATCGAAATCTAATCTCTGTAATGTCAAATCTATTATTTCTATAGTGTTGAATCTTTTCCCTATAATGTTGAATCTTTTCCCTATAATGTCGAATCTTTTCCCTATACTGTCAAATCTTTTCCCTAAAATGTCGAATCTTTTCCCTATAATGTCGAATCTCTCTATATCGAATTTTTACCGCAACAAAAGCAAAAATAAAGCATTTTTTATGTCGGATCTTTCGGTTTTTGTTTCTTGCACTTTTGTTATCGTTTAACGAAAACGAATGCACATGTCTAGTATCTAGAGCAGCTTGTGCTAAAATCAGCCAGGCACTCTGCAGTATGTATGGTGTCTAGCTGTGCGGTGTCTAGCTGTGTCAAATCTAAATAGCTTTATTTATATATTGATGTTACTATCTGTTCATGCATGTTAAAAGTTATAAATGTTACATAGTTAATTATTTTTTTATGGAAATACATGTACATTCTGCACTAGTTTAATAAAAAGGTTCAGACAAGAATGATATTGTTCAAATACATATTTACCATATAACATACCTTTTAGCTAGAGATGCACAAGAAAATTAACCCTGGAGTAGTGGTGGATGGGAGTGATTGGTAGCCAGTGGATATTTGCAAATAGTTTTAAAGTCAACTAGGTATTTAGTTTTTCCTCTAAAGCAGTGGTTTTCAACCTCGGGGTCGAATTACGATTTGCCAGGGGTCACCGAATCCCGGGCTGTTCCTGAAGCATGCATCACTCTCCCAGCCTTTTCACGACTGCCCAGCAGGGCTGTTCCTGGAGCCCGTGGCCGCCCACTCAGTCTATTCGGAGCTGCCCAGTTAACAGCATGGATGGGGGGCGGAGACTAAAGATCAGCTAACTGGTGAGGAATGTGAAGTGGGAGGGGCTGAAGGAGAGACTATTTCCCGTTTACAGCATAGGGGTCACTGCTGTAAGACATCACTAAGCCAAAGACACAGTGAGTAACACTGCCTGTGATTATATTTGCCATTAAAAGTCCTCACTACAGTTCTCAGATCAGCAGATGACCTTGATCAAGCACACCTAATTTGGCTGATCAGAACTCCTAGTCACGGCACTAGTAAGGTTGAGAACCACAGCTCTAAAGAATATAAGCTAGGGTAATCAGGCATAGATGCAAGTATCCTTAGTGCAAAGTGGAGTGTAAAACATAAGAAGTGCAGCCCTGGGTAGGTCCTTTAAGAGAAGTGCATAAACAAAAGGAGCTTTAGACCCAAAGGCCAGTGCTGATGGGTACTGTCAGAGGAAGTAATATGGGTGAGGAGGTTTGTATGTATCTCTTCTGTACCTCTATGCCGGTGTCTGCATATCTGCACTGGATGTCACAACCACAAAGCTCTCTCTGATTTTACTTCTCAATGTATTTTCTTACTGATTTTTTGCACATATAATCTTCCCTTTCAACCTCACTCTAGTCATTTCTTCTTACTTATACATTCAGAACATCTCACAACAACCCTTTCTTCTTATCTGGAATTCCATGTCACATACCAGTAGTACCATTTAACTCTTCACATCATAAAATATACCCTAAAACTCATCTTCTCAAACAAACATATTCCATGGCTTCAGAAGTTGCAAAGTAAGATGAAAAGCATAGGTTAGTCATTTACCTTCTATTCTGACCTTATTTTTTTATAGATTATATGCTTGTATAAGTGTATCTCTCTTTAAATAAATAATCTTGACAAGCAGGAACCTTCCCCAATGATGGGACACTATTCCTCCCACTGATACCAATGATGGGGCACTATTTCTCCCACTGACACAAATGATGGGACAATATTTCTCCCACTGATACCAATGATGCGGCACTATTTCTCCCACTGACACTAATGATGGGACACTATTCCTGCCAATGATACTAATGATGGGACACTATTCTGGTGCAATTAGATTTGTGAAGTAGGACTGACTCCCAACTAATTGTCTCCCTATAAGCACAATCAGGAACCTTTCCCTACAGTAGCTAATGCAGAGTATGTTACAGGAACATATGCAGTGCTGGTGCAATATGGAGAGTATCTCACAGGAACATATGCATTGCTGGTGCAATATGCAGAGTATCTCACAGGAACATATGCAGTGCTGCTGCTATTAGATTTGTGAAGTAGGACTGACTCCTAACTAATTCTCTCCCTATAAGCACAATCAGGAACCTTTCCCTAATGTAGCTAATGCTATGTAGATCGCTGAGTATTGTAATTCGATTTCTGAAGCAGGACAATCCTATCTAAATCTGTCCCTGAGAGCAGCAGCAGCCTTTCCCTACATTAGCTAAAGCAGAGTGACGAGTTGTGCTGTGTGCCTCTAACTTATATAGAGGCTGCTCGGTCACATGCTGCACTGGCCAATCACAGCCATGCCATTAGTAGGCATGGCTGTGATGGCTTCCAAGTCACACAAGTAAAAGAAATGCTGATTGGCTGCCCTGCAACGCGCTGTTTCATAGCCGAACACCGAACCCGAACTTTCAGAAAATTGTTCGGGTTCGGGTAAAAAAAAAACTAAAGTTCGGAGCGAACCCTGTACAGTTCGGGTTCGCTCAACCCTAATTACTACTACTACTACTACTACTACTACTACTACCACCAAATAATAATAATATTTATAATTGTTATTATAATTTAATCCTTCCAGTCCAGCAAATAGCCTTTTCATAATCATTCACAGTTAAATAATCTGAAATATTATATTTTCAAACTTTTTTTTTTAATTTTTAAGTAAACTTCTCACATGGTTGCACAGTCTGTTAATTCACACAATTCATTCCAGTTTCCTTACTAATTAGTTTTGATAATGTGTTTATAAAGATCTTGTAACATAACAGATGAACATTTGACATTATTTCCTTCCTTGCTGGAGTTTTTTTCTAAATGAGAGTAATAAATGAGAACTAAATTATTCTGTGTCTGAATAAACTTATTGAAATTAAAACCATTCATCACACTAATGTTCTGTAGCCATTGATGGCCAAGGGCAAATGCATTTATATTTTTCTCAGTAAGACAACAAGGTGAACCAAGCAATTGTGTAAAGTAACAAAACTGTTGAATAGTCCTTGAAAGCTGCAGTTATAAAGTTTACGGTCGTGATGCGTTTTGTCTTTTCATTCTCACTATGAAATGGTGCTTTGGGTGTCCATAAAATAGTTGGAAATGTTTTTAAAGTGTAGAATGTCTGACAAAGATTTATTTATATTCTATTTTTACTATTAGTTAAGTGGATCTGTTGTGCAGCACTGAGAAAACTAGAAATGTATAAACATTCCACTTAGCTTTTTTTAAAAATAAATATTAAAAAAAAAAAAGGAATATACCTAAAAGGCAAGTGTCATAATCCAAAGGAGTGAATTTAAATAAAAATTGTGGGGGCAATTTGGTTCAGACACTTTCACCCCACTTTGGCCCCTTGTTAGCAGCTTAGCTCCTTGACACATCTAGGCAAATACAGACAATTTGCAAATATAACCTTTTACCTCATCCCAACTGTCCTTCTAAAAAATTGTACTGGAATCTTCAATGAATTTGCCAAGTTCCTTGTTCCAACTTTTTTTTTTCCAAATATTTTAGTTAATGTCACAGAAAACAGAGTGTTGTACAATTAAATATTTACGTCGTGCAAACGGTTGCTACGTCTGCGTGTCTTTGGACTGTGCATATGAACCACATTCAATTGGAGCAAAATGTCCCCCTCTCAGAGGCACCCCAAAAGCATCTCTCAAGCGGGAGGGTTCCTTCATGTGTGCACAATTCCTACTCACAGTATAAATAATAATTTATAATAAAACATTAACTTAGCATTCAGTTATGCTTTTTAAAAATAAATATTATGCCAAAAGTAGGTAACCCGCATTTGGACTACACGCTGAATATACCAGTAAAAGGCAAGATGTTTTTTCATCAAGTTTCTAAAATCTCAAAGGAGTGACATTTTTTGGAGGCAAATCTAAAAATTGTGGGATTTCCAGGCTATTATATTTGGTTCAGCAATATGTGGGTAGTGACACTGATGGGGTGGGGTATTTCACCCCACTTTGGCCCCATTCACACCTGAGGGTTTAGTAGCTTGAAGCTCCAAAACGCTTAACATCTGAAATACCATGTTTTTCAATGGTAGCTGTTCACATATGCCTATTCACAACTTGTAGCTCAAAGCCTGATGCCTCTACACACGACCGAGGAACTTGTCGTAAGAGAAACATCATTTTCCTCTACGAGTTCCTTGTTAGGCTTGTCGAGAAACTTTTTTTTTTCATCAAATATTTTATTAAGGTTTCACAGAAAACAGAGTACAGAATACAGTGTACAATTAAATATTGTACGTCGTGCAACGACGTTGTTCATAATAGCAGAGAGTACGTCTGCGTGTTCACTTACTTGACAGTCAAATGTAACTAAGATAGGAACAAACATAACTGAACCACATTCTTAGTAATTTGGAGCAAAACTGGTCCCCCTCTCGAGAGCGGCACCCCAAATGGGAGCACTAGTGTCACTCAAGCGGGAGGGACCTGCTCATACGGCGGTTCATCTTTCAACAAGTTTTCCTCTATAGAATCATCTGTCGAAGACATCAAGGTAGGACGCGAGCGTTAGAATAAATATTTGGGCCCAACATGTTGGTCAAACGTATGGCTCGGTCATGAGCAAAATAGTGTTCATAGGTTATGGATCCCGCGCCCCCCGCAATTTGTCAGGGGTTAATCGCAGCACTAGTCCAGTCGGTCCAAGGTCGCCAGATATCGATATCGTTTTTCTCCACCTAAAAAAAGATGTAGGTTATTGCTGCCATCTGGGGGAGGCAGTTATTGTCTCATAGCTGTAGTGCAAGGTTACTAGCTCCCTAGTTTGGGCCAAAGTCGGGTTGGTGGTGGATTTCCAGAGTCGTGTTATAGTAAGTCTGGCTGCAAGCAATATGTGGGTAGTGACATGTCTGATGGGGTGGGGTATGTTTTCTTGTAGTATGATGCCGAGGTTCAAAATCGCCAGTGCAGGGGATGGGGGGATGACATCATCCGAAGTTTTAGTGACTCGCGATATGAACCCAAAGATGTCAGTCCAGTGAGAACGGACTTCTCAATGGCAGGGCATGTCCAGAAAATATGCATCATATTTCCCACGTCGGTCCGTTAGTGATGTTGAATGGGCGCATCTCCAGCAAGAGCTGGATACGTGAGGACCGAAGGAGGACATTCTGGACGGAGTCATGTACCATCGTAGTGAGATCGAGCGCCTTTTGTGTAAGTTCCCAGAGGGTCGAACACTTGGTGGATTTGTAGATGGTTTTGAGTGCAGTTTGCCATTGGGTGTCGTCAAAGGTGAGCTCTAAGTCAGCTTCCCACAGATGATGAGAGCGTGTCTTGGCATAAACTTTGAAGGTGCGTTTTTGGTGGAGGGTATTGTAGAAATGGGAGATGCCCTTTGTCCCTGATGTGGGGTTGGTGAGATAGTCCAAGGTCTTTTAAATATTTCGGGAAAGAAGAGGAGGAGAGGGAATACCGTACAGGGGGGAAGGTAAAGTGTGCAAGCAGTGTTGTATACGTAGGTATGTGAAGTTCTAATTTCTTGGTCAGTGTTGGACAAGCCATATTCGGATTGCAGGTCGGAGAAGGACTTGATGGAATCGCTAAAAATTAAGTGTTGGAGTGAGTGAATCCCTTTAAGTTTCCAGCCATGCAATAAAAGGTCTGGGGATAGGTATTGAAGGACTTCTAATGGGATATTATATTGTGGAGTGTTTGGAGAACAGTCTAGGAGCGTGGTCAATTTCTTCTTTGTTAGACAGGCTAGAGCCGATGCTTTCATGGTCGGAGGTATAGCCGATGGAATAGGGGCACCCAATGGGGTGCTCAAGAGCCAGAATAATTGTTCCCAAGGTAGGACGCGAGCGTGAGAGAGTGAAATGTTCTATTTGGGCCCAGGACGTGTCCTCTTTTTTTTTGGTTGAGGTTGAACCTCTCACCAGTTCCACACCACGGCAGGGTCGGGAACGGAGCTGAAATAATCATTGAGAGAAGCTAGGACTGCCGCTAGGCGTTTTGTTGATAGTAGTCTTCAAAGTGTATGGATCCCGCGCCCCCCGCTAGTTTGTGCTTGATCAGTGTTGTATGGGCGCATCTGGGGCGCTTGTCCTTCCAAAGATATCTGTTGTATATCGTTTGAAGGGCTCTAAAAAAAGATGTAGGTAGTGGAATTGGGAGGGTTCTAAAAAAGTACAGTATCTGGGGGAGGCATATCATTTTGAAGGCTGCTTGTCTGCCTGACCAGTCACCACATATAGACCCTTCGGTTTTCGTTAGTTGGGAGGTGACTGTCTGTATTTTATTGAGGAGTGGTAGGAAGTTACAGGAATAGAGGTTTTTAAGTGATTTCGGAAGTTGGATGCCTAGATAGGATATATCAGTGTTTGCCCACTTGAAGGGATATTGTAGTTGAAGTAGATTTCGCGTGACAGCGTCTACGTTAATGTCAAGAATGAATGTGGGGGGATTGCACAGGGAGATAGATGCATTTACCTTGTAGTATGACACTGCGCTGAACCAATCAAGCAAATTTTGAACGTTTGGCGTTTGCCAGGGAAGGAGTCAAATTGGTAAGGATCAGGATGACATCATCCGCAAATAGGCTGATTTTGTGTGATGTTGAGCCAATTTGTATTCCCGAGATGCCAGGATGAGAACGGACATGTTCTGCCAATAGAGCGGTTCAAGAAGAAAAAAAAAAAAACCATAACCATGTTACAAAAAGAAAATGAAAAAATAAAAAAATAATTAGTAACAACTGGGGATAACGGACATCCCTGGCGCGTGCCGTTAGTGATGTCGAATGGGCGTGATAGCATGCCTTCAGTAAACACTTGGGCAAGGGGTTTCAAACAAAAAACAAGAATAAAGTGCCATGATGGCGTTCAATATATGGCCTTGGAAACCGAATTTCCTGAGCACCGCTTCGAGGTATGACCAGTGGACTCTGTCGAACGCCTTCTCTGCGTCCAAGGATAGGAGCAGAGAAGGCGTTCCGCTAGTCTCGGCGTGGTGGATGAGATCAATCATCCAATATGGTGGCATCAGACGCTTGCCTGCCCTTTGTGAAGCCAGTCTGGTCTTTATGAATCAGTGTGGGCATAATTCCTAGCAGACGTGTTGCTATCGCTTTGGCATAAACTTTAAGGTCGAGGTTAAGGAGGGATATTGGGCGGAAGTTTTGGGGGAGGTCCGACTCCTTCCCTGGTTTCGGTATTGTTATAATCAATGCTTTTAAATATTCACTCGGGAAAGAAGAGGAGGAGGCAGCGCAGTTAAATACCTCAGTGAGGGATGGAGTTAGGATGTCAGAGAATTGTTTATAATATTCCCCCGTCAGTCCGTCTGGACCGGGGGCTTTACCGGTTGGTAAGGAGTCAATGGCAGTTCTAATTTCTTGGTCAGTGAATGGAGCATTAAGCGTGTCAAGTTGGGACTGTGTCAGCGTAGGTAGATTGAGGTTGCATAGGAATCGCTCGATTCCTTCCTGTGTGGGTTGTGCGGTGAGGGAATCATTTTTCAGATTATACAGGTCACCGTAGTAGGCGCTAAATGCGTCGGCAATGTCTTGGGGATTGGCCAGGGGTTGGTGTGAGTGAGGATGGAATAGCCGATTAATTTTGGATTTTACTCGTCTGCCCTTAAGGTGTTGAGCTAGTTGCTTCCCTGCTTTGTTAGACGTGGAGTAGCTAGAGGCCTTCAGTTTCTTGTGGAGGAATTCATAGGAGTGTAGTAATAGATTCCTAAGCTCTTGTCTAAGAGAGAATAATTGATTTGTTTTGGGGTCGCGAGGATCAGTTTTGTGTCTCAGTTCCAGGTCAGCTATTTGGGCAGTCAGGTTATCAAGTCGTTGCGTCCTCTTTTTTTTGTGGTAGGAGCTAAGTTTGATCAGTACACCTCACACATAAGCTTTATGTGCACTCCACACCACGGCAGGGTCGGGAACGGAGCCCTTGTTTACGGTGAAATAATCATTGAGAGAAGCAGAGATCTCTGCTGCATAGGCGTTTTGTTGAATAATGTAGTTGTTTGCTCGCCACACAAAAGAGCCACGCTGTGGACAGGAGTCCTCAAACGTGACAGATATTGGGGCATGATCCGACCATGTCGTGGTGTGGATTTCGGAATTACAGATCATCTGTAACGACCATTTATCTGTTAGAAACATATCAATCCTAGAGTACGTGGTATCGAAAACCAGCCTAGAAGAGAAAAATGTGTCCCGACGAGTCCCGTTCGATGAAAAGCACACACACAAACCATGGTGGCAGCGCCACACATCATACAGATCATTTGTGGGGATAAAACGTTTAAGCCTAAGGGGAGTCACATCTCTTTGCTGCCGAGGTGGAGTCCATTGAAATGTCTGGGACCAGGTTGAAGTCACCACATAGGACTAAACGACCCTTGCGGACCGTATTGACCTTGCGTATCAGTTTCCTTAAGAATGGCATCTGGTGGGAGTACACCAAACCATCGGAGCATCAGACAAATAGGTTAACTAGGGTGTACAGGGTAAACCTCGGTTAATGTTAGAAATAAGAATTACAAAACGCCCTTCCGGGTCGGGGATGAAATCTATGAGTTGAAAGTCCACTGTGTCTCCAATGGCGATCATTTATATGACTGAGTTGTCCCCTAGTCTTAGTGGAGTGGGAATCGCGTTGCATGGAATATGTGGGGGAATTTGTTATACTTGCTTTCCTCCACAGGGAGACTATAATTTTTATGGATGTAGGTAGCATTTTTTTGGTGAGTTTCTTGTACACATAGGACGTCACTGTGGAGATTCACAGCAGTCCTCCACAGTGAGTGACGTTTGGTTGGATGATTTAGTCCATTGGCATTTAGGGAAAGAATGGTGAGCGGCATCTTGAGATCGTGTACCTTTTTTTAGCATTTTTATTTATTTTTTGTGTTCATTTTTTTCAATGCAAGGATAAAAAGAAGCACTTACAGTCAGATGCATTTTTTTGTAGACCTTTTTTTCTCATTTTTATTTAGTGAAAGTCTGTTCAATGCATTTTTTTGCGATGGTACCTTTTTTTAAGCGGTAGGTTGGTGGCTTTTTTTTCCGGACCAAGGATCTGGCAATACCCCCCCAAGAAGAGTCTTTAGGCTGCAGATAGAGCGATACGTTATTCAAGAAGAAAAAAAACAAACATCAAATGTAACCAGGGGTATACAAAAAGAAAAGAGAGAAAAAATAAAAAAATAATTAGTAACAACTGAGAGAGAAAACTGCAATGTGGTCAGATAGCAGTGGGCTATCACAGATGACCTGCGTTCTCAGTGGGCAGGTAAGGTGAAGTGAAGAGGGGGTGTCTAGCACCGTGCAAACCTCTAGGTGGGGGTAAAAACAGTTAGTAGGCACCAAAGGTCAAACAAGAAACAAGAATAACAGCTGGTGTACTCCAACAGAGCTCAGGGGAACTTCAGAGTGATGTAGTAGTCGGCCATATATAGCGTTGAAATTGCTTCTTCAGGTGTGGCCTCCATCCGTGGGCCTGCGGGATGTATTTGACCTCTTTTCAAGAGGCGCAGGTTTGGGGGGTTCCAGTAGTATACCCCAAGTATGCAATAGGTGCAAGCCTTTTCCAAGGTCGTTGATGACGTGAGTTTGGCCACTTCTTGTGATGAGGAGGGTGGCAGGGTAGCGCCATTTGTATGGGAGCTTGTGGTTCTGGAGCCCCTTGGTGATAGGACCTTATTGTTTTTTTTTTTATGTTAAATGTTTATTGGGTTATTACTCGCTTTACATACATTTAATGTTTCGTGCGACATACAATAAAAAACAAAAGAAACAAACGACAAATGGTAGGGAGATATAGAGCTAAGAGGCTCGAAAACATGAAAATGTAACATAGCAGCGGATTCCACAAACATGGGGAAGGGTGGGAGAGGGAAAAAAATTTGTCAATTGAGTCCATTAAAACAAGGGGGGAAGGGGGGGTGGTGAGGGGGAAGGTGTATTTACCTGAGCACCATAATACACTGAATAGTACATTTTTGAGCATGAAAACAACAAAATTCACAGTACAGTATGACAAAATAGAAAACCCTCAGGAGTGGAAGCAGTATTTTCTAAACTAAGGGAAGGACTACCATGAGCTATAAATGTGAAACTTTGTTAGACAGATTTCCAGTTAGGGACTATGGGTGTCAGAAGGATTGGATAGATCAGTTATTTTGAGTTTGCCCAAGCTGTTGGTAAGGTCTTGCTTCAGGTACCAATCGGCGGCATTATAACGGAATGGATGTACAATGGACCACCAATTCGGATAGTTCTTCAGTAGTAAACGTGGATTCCATGTAGTTTACGCGATAATATCCATCTGGAGAAAAAACGGGTGGTAGAGGAGAAATTTGACAACCTTACATTATATATTTTGGTGTCTAGTCTCTCAATGTTTTATACATTAAACATGATTTTTAATTTAATGCGTTTATCGACAGTAACCAGTGCCCGCTGTTTAACAGCTTGAAGGTTCTGAAGGAGGAGATGTCTTTTTCTAATCCAGTGGCACATGATCGTTCTGCGAGCCGCAATTTTGTAGGCAGATGTGATTCCAGTGTGAGAGTTTGGGTGGATCAGCTGATGAGGTAGAACAGGTCGGTGGGTCGCAACAACTTTAGGGCGAACATAGGAGCTAAATACACAATCCTACGTAGTGGACTTTTATTTGTACATAACCGCGTCTTACTGATTAATGTTGGCAAAAATAGCAGATCCTCATATATAACTGAGTACTGAGTCCCAGAACTTGGAGATTTTTGAACATTCCCACTTTACTGCAGCGGACCATGTACATCCAGTGTCTTGCCAGGGCGGGGTGAAGAGCACCAAGGGCATTGAGCTTGAGAAGGTTCCGAAACGTTGGAACTCCGAAATGACCACGATAATAAGCTCTATGTATGATTTTAAAGTGGGTTTCCCGCCAGGCTTCTGCAACAATGAGTTCCACTCCTTTTACGAATGTGGCGATAGCTTTGCAGGAGTTTTTTTCCGGGAGTTCAGAGTCATTGAAGATCGAGGACCACTCCCACCCTCTGAAATAGAGGGGTAAGATGAGCGTATTTATCCGACTGATGCGACCATTGATAAGTCCTATGTGAGTAGAGATTGGAAATAGAATAATCGTCTTTCTGGAGCACTACATCAATGTAGGATCCCTTTCGAAGAGGATCCATTTGGGGCCCATGACAGCTTCGCAGATATGATCGCAGTTGATGGTAGTGAAAGGCATGAGAAGCTTCTGTGGTAGAGGGGGCCCGAATTTATGCGCTAGCCTCCCTCATCCTGGAAAGATTTAAATTCACCCGGTCTTTCACCATAGGCATGCCTCATCCGCCTCTTTTGGCCAAAATGAGGCCACGAGACTTCCAAAAATCAAAGGCAGCATGGATAGTGGAAGGGGGAAACATCGGATTACCCTGAATAACAAGGTGGTTAGATATACTTGAGGGCAGCTGACCCACTCGGCAGCCTCCGCACCTCCTGGCTCCAGGCAATCACCGTGTCCCTGATAAGGACATTCGTTCGAAGGTGTAAAGGCAAAGCCTTAAGAGTAGAATGGAGGATGGCCTCTTCCGGGAGGGTATGCAAAAAAAGGGAATGTTGTAACTAGAGCCCCCTCAAGTCAAGCACACACACACGATTGGAGTACCGGGATTTACCAGCTAGCCAATCTAGAGCCTGCCTAAGTAGACATGAGAGATTGTTTTCTTAATTTAAACGTACCTGCCTGTCCTTGGGCAAGCCCGCACCACCCTCGGACTTGGGAGACAAAGTTTCTGGAGAGCTATGCGTGGTTTTTTGCGTGACCATAAGAAGGCATTTAAAGCCTTGTGCAATTTTTGCACATCCGAGTGTTTAACAATAGTAACTCAAGAGGTATGGTCAAACTGCAATGGATAGAGCAATCGTGCAAATGAAACCATTTTAAAAAGATGACATCTCCCACTGAAGAGCGAGATCTGGGTCCATGCAGGGCCGCCCAAGCTTCAACTCTGGCTTCACAATTTTCGTTATCAAAGGATCCTGGGTAATCCGCTAAGAGTGTACAAGGATGAAGGCTCCCGACCTATATGAATGCCCAGGTATGTGATAGAATGGGTGGCCCTCCAGTTAATCCAGAAAATGGGGAGGATAATCGCCATTTGGCAGTACCACAGCCGGGGGTTTAATGCGATCTGAACTTCATCGTTTGCTTTTATCATAATTTATTCTGAAGCCCGAACTGACTCGAAAGATTGCCGCAAATTTTATGTCACGTAACATAGCAAAATCTGAGAGGGGATTGGAAGAGAAACCCACGTCTGCAGAATAGGTTCATCCTTGTAGCAAACAAAGTGTCTGCGGATTTTTCGAAGGGTTTGGTAGCCTGGGTCCAACAGTGATACCACTAATACCATCTGATGAGTTAAGGATTCTGGATAGCGGTTCAATAGCTATATTGAAGAGCAAAGGTCTTGGAAAGGGGGCAACCCTGCCTGGTCCATTCCCTTTTTTTTTAGTTAGAGGTATAGTGTCTGAAATAAAATCCGGGGTAACAAGGCGAGCCGTCGGGGATGCATACATTTGGTATAAGAAACTAATAATGGAGCCCGAAAAACCGAATGCAGCTTTATCATAACCTGAAATATGTGTACAATCATTGTGAAAGACTGATGTTATCAAAAGCCTTTTCGGCGTTATTTCTAAAGAGATAATGGCGGTATCATGCAAAAGATTTGGATGTGATTTGGCATGTTCCAGCGCTAACAGGACTTTTCAAATATTCAAAGTCGCTGAGCGCCGAAGGGGACTGCAAGAAAAAATATAACAATTTTAGCCTCCCCGATTGGGCCGGGTGAAGTAGGGAGGGGAGAATGTTAGCTAGGCGAGAGGCTTCCCTTATCTTAGAAAGAATTTTCCCCTACATCTACGTTGATCAACGAAATTGGCCTATAAGACCCTGGTTGCAATGGGTCTTTCCCTTTTTTGGAAATAACCCCCAATGTGTCCTTTAATGTGAGCCTGGGCCCCTGTGGCAATTCATTTTTGGAGGTATGAGCCCCCTTCCCACATGGTAACAGAAAATAAAGACATGCCATCTCAAAGTGTCGGGAATCCACAATTCGGTAGTCAGTTTGTCAAAAAATTCGGCCACTAGTTAGTGTAGCCATCAGGACCTGGCGCTTTAGATGAAGCTAGAGATTACACAACCTAATTGTCCAAACAATACAGAACAATAACTGAGTGTCTTCCAATGTGACAAAAATAAAGAGGTAGAGCATTAAGGGCTTCATATATATAAGTGTGCAGAGGTGATGTGTTCAATCATTTTTGTCCAAAACTTGCATTGGTCGCCCCAAGACCTTGGATAGAAGCTCCTAACAACTTCCAAACCCCCACCCCCACATGGGGTTTGATCAGTGAGACGGGTCCTCTGAATACAGGGCATGTTGTATACCTTCGTAGTCTGCAAGCTCCTTGCAGCTCGAGTACTTATTTCCGCAGGAGAGGTAACAAGGGAGCCAGTAATCACTATTCCTTAAAGCAGAAATATAAGTCGGCCCTCTTCGTTTAGGACCTGCACATAGTCTGGCCGTTTTTAACCCCCCCAGTTTGCCTCCAGGGCCTTGTTGCCAAGTTACCATATGTGTGTCATCGTTTTAACGCGCGCGAAGCTCCGGTGGAAAACGATGATTTATCCGCGCTGCTTGAAACGCCTGCTGTTCAGCCCAGAGATCAAAGTTCCGTTTAGCAAGCTTCCAGGCCTTAATGGTCTCCAAGGTGAAACGAAAAGTATGTGCTAATGTTGCATGTCCCGCTGAGCGTAACATTTCGCTAGCTTGCATATACTGTCGTCGGGAGTGACGCTTGAATTGGGACACAGTATACGAAATAATCTTCCCTCTAAGGAAGGCTTTACCCAAGGCTTCCCAAAAGAGGTTGGGGTCAGATATGTGTGCACTGTTAGTGGAGACGTAGTACACAGTCCAGGCGCCAGAAAGCATGTGGCGAAAATCTTCATGTTCCGCTAGATAAGAGGGGAAACGCCATGTAGGCGAGGGCGATGAAAAATTGATACCAGTGAAATGTACAGAAATTGGACTGTGATCTGAGATTACTGGGGTGAGCAGGTCGCCAAAGATGTCAGCGTCGCGGAGCGATGGCAATAAAGCTGGGGCCACACCAGTTTCGCAAAAAAATAGTCAATTCGAGAAAAAGAGTATTATTTTTGTGGGGGGGCGAAAAAAAAGTAAAATCCCGGTCAGTCGGGTGGGTTAGACGCCATTGTGTGAAATCATTGTTTGAATAATTTAGCGCAGTGAAGAGACGGCTTGATCTAAGAGGGACTGGCCTACAGTTGGAAGAGCACTCGGACTCTGCGTTTTCCGAGATCGAGTACCTTCTCTGTCTTCCAGTGCATGAAAAAAAACACACACACACACACACACAACAAATAAGAAGTTAGAATCGTTCTTTAAAATCTCAATCCCCGTTTCAACCAGGTGCATAGCCTCGGGAGCAGTGAGAACAACCCAGGACATGGCCATGTCTTGAAAAAAAGGAATATCAGGAGAAAAGTTGGGAGCGTATACACATGTTGGCTAAAATTGATGGCAAATTCCCTAGAGTTTAGTGATAAATGACAAACAGATTCAGTCACCTTGCGGCCAGTCGATAATAAGTCAGTCCGGATTCACATCTGGATCACGAACGGAATGTCTCCCCCATAATGAGATTCATTTTTAACAGTCTGTAGCAGAATAGCCACCCCAGCTTTAGGGAGGCGGCCTATCGCCGGAGAGCCATAAACATCCCCCACCCATAACTTGCGAAGACGTGGTAAATCATCAGCGGACACTGCCCGATGGGTCTCCTGCCCCTAGGAGAGCCACATCAGAGAGCCCGGAGACGCTTTAAATGTCTGAGAACTTGCATACGCTTATTGGGGGAACGAAGTCCCTTAACATTCCAAGATACCACCTTCAGGTCACCCTGATTGTCACTTAAATGGGCCATAGCTGTTGAGGGAGGGATTTGAAAAATGACACCACAATGAGATTGTAGAACCTCATGACAGTCATATAAACATCAACGTGGCTTAGGGCAAATTTGTACATAGTGGGGCCCCTAATACTGCTGCCCGGGGACCCAGAGGTGCAGTCCGGCCCTAAGATTCAGGTAGTCCCTCGCTAATCAGGTAATAGCACAGCTTGGGGAAGATAAAGAACAAAGGTTAAGGTTTGGTGGCGGAAAACACAACACATAAAAAATAATGAAACCAGGTAAGTTTAAAAAACACCTGGTGTACATCGCTGACTCCACTTTTTTCCACATGGGGACCAACTCTCAAATATCTGTGTGCAGAGCTCCCGCTAACCTTTTGTTTTCTGCTCCTCCTCTAAGGTCGGAGATCAAGCCCGGGGGAGGAAGAAGGGTGAAAGGGCAAGTGATGACATACCCCACACTCTCTCATAAGAAAAAATCTAGCCATGGAGAGGAAGAGGAATCAGGTAGAAGAAGGAGTGGTGAGGGGGAGGGGATCATCTGTCATCAGGCTATAATAAGCAGCACAATGTGGAATAATGGAGTATAGGTTCAAGTTATCAGCCCACCGATGGAACAATAAGTCGGCAGAAAATAACAGGCAGTTGGTACAAAAAGTTAAAACAAACCATGTCAGATATAACACACTAGTAAAACATTACCGTGGCTCTATAATATACAGCAGGCTGGAGGGCACATAGCGGGCAAAGATCAAAGTTACCAGTTCCCAACAGAATACGGGGAGCAGCATGAAGGCATGGTAGAGAGTTCAGCGATTTTCAGAGCCCTTAGCCTGATTAGCAAAGCGACCACGCTTGTATGGCGGCTTTGCAGGACTGAGCTGATTTCCATTAGAGGGTCGAGACAATTTACTAGAAGAAGGAGGAGATGAGAAGGAGAGTTGTCGGCTGAAGAAGGATGATTGGAAGAGCGAAGTCCGTGTCCATGTCAGAGGTGGGATTATTGCACAACATGTAGTGCTCCGCATCTGCTCACACAGGTGACGAGAAGGTGAGATAGGCCTGCACATTCCCCTAATGTATTTTTATTTTATTTTTTTATAGGGGGAGACTGCATGTGCAGAATAGCACATCCAGGGTCCACCTTTTTAGGCAAGGGTGCACAAATTTGTCATCCAACATTATTGCTGTGCAGGGTTGAGCAGAGAGATTAGTGAGGCAAACAATGGCCTTACGTTGCTTGAACAAAATTACAAAAATATCTACTGAATATGGGCCGTCTGCAAATAATCCCCCTGCCCGGCCCCCCCCCCCAGCAGATCCGTGCCTTGCAAACAACAGTGAGCGTGCGCGAGCGCCGAAATTTTTGCAAAATAGAAAGAGCATTCAGTTGTCAGCGTAGTTAAGGTATCTGACAATAACTGGTCTAGGTTTGGTACGTTGTCTTTCTTTGTGTACACCCCCTCCTCCCTTCCAATGCAGGTAAGAGGGAGGGTTTGCACACGTTCAATAACACAGGGGGTGCATTGAACACCTAGTTGGGCAGGAATGACAGTGGTGCATTTGATATCCTCATTTTTGCCCTCTCACTCACACACGATGTGCTGCATCTTCCAGTTTGTTGTGTTCCGGGTGACATTGGAGAGCGATTCAGGCAGGCCAATTACCTTGTTGTACTTAAATTATTGCGTCTTCCGCGATAAATATTTTCTATTTTTTCTTAAAAAAATGTTTGGTATCATCATATTTTTGCATAAAAAATTAAAAAAAAAAAAAAAATGTTTTTCCCAAAAATGTTACAGGTGGCAAACCCAAAAATTATTGGATAAAAAATTTTGTGAGAGAGACGAGCAAGGACAGCAGAGTGGGCAGCATTGTCATCATCCAGCATTGAAATCCTTTCCTCAGCATGCGTGATCCTGTAACTCAGCCTGAGCTCGGTTTTAAGCTCGACATGCGTTTAGTTCTTACCACTGCAAATCCAATATCAGCCCCTTCTGTAAAAAACTGCAGCATTCTTTCCACCGTAGCTTGCAGTTAAGCCAGATTTTATAAAGGGTATCTCATTGGTTTGTGTCAGCAATGCCACTACTGCTTGGGCTATGTCAGCGGGGGACTTAAAATGGGGTCACTAGCCGCGGTGCCTGTAATGTCCAATTGTGGATGGCTCTGTTCTAAAACGTCGCGACAACTGGGAGCGGCGGCCATCTTGCCCGCGGCTAAGTGCACTGTGTCAGCCAAGAAGCGCTTTGTGCAGAGATAAATAGAAAAAGCGATCGGATGTTGGATCGCTCCACGAAACTGTATATAGATCCATGGTCAAATTATTTATTATATTTTGTAATATTTCTTTCTTTTGGGGGTCCGAATTAGACAGAAATAAGCTGATCTGGCTGCGGGGGTCCCCCAGAGGCATGAAGTACTCAGCATTTGGCTTACCTAAAGCAGGATTCAGAGAGACCGAGCCAGTAGCGACCAGGTCCAGCGAGGGTATCTGAGGGTTACCTCCTCCTCATGTGGCGCCGGAACCGGAAGTTTCGGTGATAGGGTTTAGTTGGCGGCGTTGTTGGAGTGTGTAAAAAACTTAGAGAGATGCAACAGGCAAAAAGAATTGGTTCAATTTATATTCCGCCATATTTATCCTGTCAGGAAAGGAGCCGGTAGCGGTGTTTTCGCCTTGGCGAGTACCCATTAACAGTTGTTCTCGACTACCCTCCGGTGCCCTGGTAGCCTAAAATGGAACACCCTCATCCGGGGTAATATGTCTCTGGGGAAAAGGCACCGATGCAGCCAGGTGAGCAGCCCGAAAGCTTTGCGATCCTAAAAAACAAACGGAGTCCTTCCTGTCAATGATAACATCTCTTGGGGTTCAAGCATCAGTTTGGACGGTTGTAATAATATCCGCGCAAACATTCAGACAGCCGGCTCTTCCCCACGTGGCATACTTATTCAGATCTGTGGGCAGCCATACAGACTGAAAACCTTTGTAGTTAAAATAGGGACCCCGCGTAATTTAACGGGCGTGGCACTATTGCGGCGAGATCTGTCTCCCATCTAAATCTGCTCCTCCCAGCTTGAAAATCACAACGCAGGGCAAATTGGGAGCCAGGATTGTTCTTCCTGGCGTGGAGGGAAACTGTGGGGACAAAAAAAAATAAACATAAATAGTCTTAGGCACATAAACAGCAATCAATACAAAAACACTTGTGCACCATTAACAGTGGATGTACATTCATTAAGGCCTCTCTCTACATTATTGGGGTGGAGTTGTGGCCACTAAAAAAACCTGTCATCAAGAGAGTGTATCACATCCCCACCCCTCTGATGTGCAACATTTTAGGGGGGGTTGGGGTGAACAATGAGGAGAGAAAAATCTGTCACACACACCAAAAAAAAAAAAGGGATGTTTGTCCCTAGGGAGAGTAACATGTCCTTTAGAGTTGTGTCCATCACAGGAAAAAATTGGCCTGAGGTGGGCCAACAAAAAGAAGGACGCTTAACCATGGATGAGTGTAGGGCCTGGTTAGAGAGAAGGGGCAACATTGAACTCAGCCTGGAAAAAGCCTCGATTTGTGAGTGCAGCGGCTGCTGTAGCGGCAAATGCGTCAAGCCAAAAAAAAATAATCACATTTTTGCCTTCGCAGAGAATGGGCTGCTAGAAAAGAGGAAACGTCACTGCCCAGGGGGTAGGGGGCTCGATCTGAGGTACCTGTATCAGGCGAACAGTCCTCCGGTATTCATCCGGGAGGTCTGTATAGGAGCCGCGCTGCGTGGACGGGACGGCGCCATCTTGGATCCCTCCGTGAGGTCCTCCCCGCTGGCTTGTAGGCAAACTCAGTGAGTTTCTGGGGCTTGTACTCCGTCAATAAGCCTCTTCCGGGATCGCTTGCGCTCATGGTGTTCCCCGGTGTGTACTCTCTGTGGATGGCCGTGGATGGAGCTAGGACGGTTGAAAACGGCCGTCATACGGAGAAAGTCTGAAGTTGGATTGTGTCCCCTGTTCTGCAGAGCAAAGTGCTTAAGCGTCCATCGCTGTCTCTGGCCGGCCACGCCCCCCGCTTGTCGAGAAACTTGACAAGCTTTCTTTGCGTACACACAGTCAAGAACCAAATCTCCTCCCCCTGTTCTGGCCAAACACGGTGACGAATAATTACAACACATACAACGGCTGGGAAAGTTCGATTCCACTGGCACAACCCTTGGGGCTGCTTTTGCTAATCTCATGTTACTGCGTGTTAAGTTAAAGTTTGGTAAAGCGGCGTACACACGACCGAGGTTCTCGCTGGAAACCAGCGAGAACCTCGCTGGAAGCACCCCCTGCATTCCAGCGAGGACCTCGGCCAAAATGTGTACGCTCTCGACAAACGAGCCTCCCGTCGGACAGAATCCCGTCGCAAAGCAGAAATAGAGAGCACGCTCTCTATTTGCTCGACGGCCCGCCTGGATGAATGGCTGGTTGCCATTCCCGACGGGCGGGTCGCCGATTTCGACGGCCGGCAGGGAACCTCGATGGGCGGAACGATGTGTTCTGCCCGTCGAGGTTCTCTGCCGTGTGTACACGGCCTAAGAGACATTTGCACTTTTAAGTCTGTTACAGCGTGAGAAATGTGCTATCTCGATTACAAAGGGCGGCGCTACTTTTACCGAAGGTGCGCTCCTTTATGTCTCATACGTGGTTTACGTACGCGTTCTGAGCATGCGCGGGTTTCTAAGCATACACACGAATGTGTTTTTTTCATCGAAAACCAGCCTGACGAGGAACACGACGAGGAAATTGAGACTCCCGACGAGGTACACGTCAGTTTTCTCGATGAAAAGCACACACACAACATTTTTCCTCAGCAAAAAAGCTCTGCCACCAAGTTTCTTGATGGATTTTGTTGAGGAAAACGGTCGTGTGTACGCGGCCTAACACTCCAAAGCTACATGACTTACTTTTGAGGCAGATTTGAGCACTTTAGTTTCCATAGACTTCAATGAGAATGCATGTAAATTGATCAAATTAAGCATTATTGAGTGTTTTTTTTTTTTTCAGTACATAAGAACTGGTCTCCTCCTGCTAGGGCTTTCCATTGGCTAAAACAAAAATGCCTGAAGCTCAAGTACAAATGTTAAATGCTCTAAAAAAGCTTCTAAATTGCGCAAATACACTTGACAATGCTCAGATAAAAGCCCCTGAAAATAAATCAACTTGCTAATGCAGTCTTATGATGAAAATAAAACTTCTTTCTCCGCTTTCAAGTTGGACCTTCCTGCTGTACTCTAAATACTGGTTGCTGGGATAAATGAAGACACCCACGCTCCAGAAATACCAAAGAGAAAAAAGGAGACAGCAAACCAATGACATCACTGAAATACAAATGTATTGCACATATAGCTAAAGGAACAGTATCTACCTATAGACTGCCCCCACTGATGTGTTTCACCTAATGGATCATAATAAAAAAAAAGCCATTATACCATATTGATTGAACGTCAGTAGATAGAGACTGTTATTCTGGGCATCTGTAATCTAAAATTAGATTACTGTGACACTGTCATTAATCAGTGGCTTTCCTTTTTTCTGTAGTCTCATGATCTTTTAGATTTCTTAAAGCTTTTTAGATCGTAATGCTCACTATTGATTACCCCACAAACTCAGACCTTTCTTTGTGTTAAAACAGAGACTTGCAGCCTACCAGCCTTCTAATGTAAATACATGACAGATAGTGTAAAGTGTTGGAAATGGACTGAAATCCATCTTGAGTCTCTCTTTAATACCAGGCACTTTTCACTTTTTCCATCCCAGGCTAATTTTCAGCTTTTTAGAGCTGTTACACTTTAACCTCCCTGGCGGTATGATTCTTTCAGATTTTAGGTGCTGAAAGCGGTACCATTATTTGCAAGGGAATTTGGCGTGTTATACTGTAGGCTTGTAATTCTTAGGAATAACTCACTTAAATCTATCCAAACGAGAGTCTAATAGGCATCCCGGGTATGATTTTTTTTATTAAAAATGATAATATAATAAATAATTATAAAAAATTATAACAAATAATAATATAATTATAGTAAAAATTATTCAATAATGTAAACAAATCAAAATCACTGAAATTTGCTCAGTTGCAGAATTTTTGCTGTCATTTTTTTTTTTTTATGACGAATTTCCCCACAAATCGATATCGCTAAATTCTGCAAGTAATTCTGATTTATTATCGCTGTTTTTTAGCTGCTCTAAAACAATTTTTGCCATAAAGGGACACTTTTGGTTGCTATGGGCAATCTACAGTTTGCAGGGAGAAAGAACAGTTTTTATTATATAAAAGGACATGTAGTGCACAGGGCAGACCACTAGAGACATGGGGGGTGTGTATTTTTTACATACAGTACTGTAATCTATAAGATTACAGTGTACTGTATGTATAGTGTTTGTTTACATTTTTGAATTTGGCGCCCTTCTCCGTCCCCGTGTGTCATAACGTCGCAGGGAACGGAGATCGGCGACGCGCGGGGACGCTGTGTGAATCGAGCGAGCACCCGCTCGCTCACATAGCACGGATGCATCGCTGGATCCACGGAGAAGGTAAGTAAACAGTCTCTGTGGATGCTGCGAGGCGAGCCCGAGTCTGACTCGGGGTTACCGATCGTAGCACAGAAATCTAACCCCGAGTCAGACTCGGGAACACCGACATGGAGGTTAAAAGACAATTTTGTGGTCATGCAAAACTGTACCCAAATGAAATGTTTATTAACAGATAGAGCTTTCTTTTGGTGATATTTAATCATTGTTTTATTTTTTGCTAAACAAAATGTGTCTCTTAGCTTTTGTTTTAAATGTTGCAAATAGGTAATTTTTCTATATGATGGGCACTAATGAAGCTGCACTGATGGGTACTGATTAGGCTGCACAGATGGACACTGATAAGGCTGCGCTGATTTGTACTGATGAGGCTTCACTGATAAGGAGGCACTGAATAGGCGGCACTGATGGGGAGGCACCGACAAGACAGTACTAATGGGCACTGCTGAACTGCACTGATTGGCACTGATGAGGCTTCAGCGATGGGCAATGATTAGGCAGCACTAATGGGCATGGATGAGGAGCCACTGATGAGGCTGCACTGACTGCCACTGATGGAGCTGCACTGATAATCAGGGCACTCATGATCAGTGACCTGAGTATCAGTGTAAATGTGCCTTGTCAGCCTTGCCCTTAATCAGTTCACCTTTCCTTCACACAGTGACAATGCATGAGGAAAGGAAGGACAAAAACCGGCAAGTTTGTTTACATGTGATCAGCTTTGATTGGATACAGCTGATCATAAGGTAAATGGCCACTGTGATTGATCCTTTACTTTGATCTGTAATCAACTGTGTGCAAAGGGCACAGCAATCACAGAGTGTTCCAAGTGCGCACGCCAGGGGGTGCGCGGAAGGCACGTTCTGGGAGGGTGTCCATGGACACCCTCCCAGAACAAGAGAGCTGTGCTGTAGCCATCATGGAGTATCAAAGGAATGATTTTAATACTGCAAATTGCTTTTCATTGTCAACCAGGTAGTCAATTTTACAAAAATAAAGTGGTTCTGTAACCATTTTGCGTCCGTGCTGTAGCCGAAAGACAGCCACAGAGCGAACCACAATTGCCGGGAAGCAATAGACCTCCTCCCCTTTGCAGTCACTGAGACTTGGGTGATCACAGAACCGAGTAAGGGTCCGGTCCCGGCCCCTTACCTCATGATTAGCTGTCAGCCAAAGACAGCTGGTCACGTAATGTAAACAAAGCTTGATAATCATTTATTTTCTCCTCACGCTGACACCGATCACCGGCTCTTGTGTAAGGGACATGATTCCCAGTGGAAGAGGCACATCAGCCTCATTAGTGCCGATCAGTACCACCTGCCAGTGCCCCGCCAGTGACCACCAGTAAAATAAAGTGTCACCTATCAGTGCCAATTACTGCCACCTATCAATGCCTACCAGTGGTGCCAGTCTGTGACGTCATCCGAACTGGCCGCTGAAACTACTGCGCATGCACCGCCCAACCGTGGAGCCCATGACAGGCAGAACACTTCAGGTGTGCTGCGTCAGCAGTATGCAGGCCAAAAAACAGGAAGGAGACATAGGAAATGTCTCCACCCGATGGTCTGCAGAGGCATCGCAATTGGCTCAGGTGGAAACAGCACACATTAGCGATGCCAGCAGTGGCCACATATTAGTCAGATAGCAACCACAAAAACTCCAACACACGGCAAGGGGTCTCCAAACTGGCAAAGCCCCTGAACAAGAGCAGAGCAATTTGCGGGGGCGGAGCTAGCCTAGGACGGTGATGCACGCGTGCTAGCAGAGCTCCGGCACCAGCGGCACTAAAACGGCCTACAGCAGACCTCCGAGAGGGAAAAATCCTGCACAATAGCGGCGATCCAGCTCCGGACACCCTCCAGACCCTACCCTGGACATGACTCGGTGCAAGTCCGCGGGGAACCGGCCCTCCAAACTTACCGAGTTCTTCCCTATGGAGCGCAGGCAAGATGGCGCCGGGACTTCTTCCACGCCGCTTCCAGGCCCCCAGAAGCGCACAGCCACCGAGGGGAACCCGAACAAGAGGAGCAGTCCTCCCAGGAGCCTGACATCCCCACCAGCTACACCATCCTCTGGGAGCCCTGAGAAGACCAGGTTCAGGATGGATGCGATGGAGGCCGCACACGAGGTGAGCTCTCTGTTAGAATCAGGGGAAGATACAAGGGAGCTACCAGACTCCATAGAAGGATTCCCCACAGCTAATAAACCAGTCCTGGACACTGTATTGAAAGAGATGCTGGTCTCGTTGCGGGGTTCATTGCACTCAGACATGATATCCTGTGTTCACAAGTTTAGTACAGAACTCAGAGGGGTGGCTGACAGAGTATCTCATATAGAGGACAAAATGGGAGAATTCGCCTCCACCATTAATGATTTAGTAGACGCAAATGATGGCAAAGAGGATGATATTGAGGCTATGAAAACTAAGATGGCAGAAATCGAGGATAGGTCAAGAAGGAATAATGTGAAAGTGAGAGGAGTACCAGAATCTGTTAGGCCTCAAGAACTGCGTACATATGCCTCCCAGCTATTCTCTGCCATACTGCCTGACCTATCTGAGCTGGACTGCACTATTGATAGAATTCACAGGCTTCCCAAACCTGCATTTCTAGCTGATGATGTCCCTAGGGATGTAATCTTACGCCTACACTTTTATCATGCAAAGGAAAAATTAATGGAAGCATCTAGAAAGAGGGACAGCTTCCCACCAGAGTACGTGAATCTCCAGTTTTATGCGGATCTGTCACAGTTTACTCTGCAAAAACGCAGGAATCTCGCCACCATAACAAAAGCTCTCAGGAACCACAACTTGGTGTACAAGTGGGGGTTCCCTACTAAGCTCATCGTCACGAAAGACAACCGAGACTATGTGATGGACTCATTAGATAGAGGCATGGCCCTGCTCAAAAAATGGGGGATTATTCCTGAGTCGCAACAAGCCATACGTCAAGGGGGAGGAGCCAGGGGGGTTGACAATGAGTGGCATGTAGTTGGCCGCAAAAACGCTAAATCCCATAACTGACTGCCCCGGAGATCTTCATTGATACAGCATGGCCGCTGAGGTGGAGCTGCCTCCGCAGGCCTTATTCTTGAGGATCCTTCCCACCTGGCCATTGAGCGACTCCTGAAAGTCGCACACAGTTCTTACTTTAGTTTTTGGCGCTATGCCAGTGTTACCTTTCTTTGTTACATATTCTAACGTTACTTCTTTTTTTTTGTTGTTGCCTTCTGCACGTTTTTTCTTGCCCTACCACCCGAAACCTTCCCTCCCATTTGGAAGATGATGACGCCGGACCCCCCTGCTTCATACAGACTGTAGAGTATGCTAAACGAGCCACCCGCAGTGAGTACCCTCTTGATGTTGATAGCCACACCTGAACACGCTAACTACATGCTAAAATGTACAATTCCTGACAATTAACGCTAAGGGCCTCAATCACCCAGCAAAGAGGCGGTCTCTATGGAGAGAGGCCCTGCAGCAGAAGGCCGATGTCCTTTGTGTTCAAGAGACCCACTTTGACGGCTCAGCCCCTCCGAAATGCTCACATCCCAAATCCGGTCACCTATTTTGCTAACGCTGACACCAAATCCAAAGGAGTAATGATCGCAGTGAGAGACTCTGTTCACTTTACCTTGCATAAAGCTATTGTTGACCCAGGGGGGAGGTATGTGATTTTGGTGTGTGACTTTGACCTGGTATCCTACACAGTGGCGGCGGTTTATGCCCCCAATACAAAACAGACCAATTTTCTACAGAGAGTTACTAAAAAAATTAGAGAGGAACAGAAGGGACTGCTGGTGATTTGTGGGGACTTCAATATCATCCCAGATCCGGTCATGGACTCCTCCTCCTCACCAAAGCGCACTCCCCCGTCATTGGCTCCCTTTTTGAGGTCGAATGAACTTTTTGATGCGTGGAGATGCTTGAATGCCAATGAAAAAGACTATACTTTCTTTTCCACCCGCCACAGGTCCTATAGCAGGATAGACCTCTTCTTGGCCGACAAGGGGCTGCTTCTGAAATGTAAATCTGTTAGAATCAATGCCATCACGTGGTCGGACCATGCTTCTGTGGGAATGACAGTGGGGGACTTACCTCCCAATACTCCGGTTATCACGTGGAGATCCAATCCTATGCTTCTCCGGAGTGGTCCGACCAGGTCATACATTGAGACGAAACTCAGGGAATTTTTTGCTAACAATGAGGGGTCAGTTACTAGCCCCTTCACCTTGTGGAATGCGCATAAGGCGTGTGTAAGAGGGGTCATGATTTAACAAGGAGCCAGGGTTAAGAGGGAAAGGCAGCAGCGCACATTGACTCTTATTACTCAAATAGATGACTTAGAGTCAAAGAACAAAATTAGTCCATCTTTCTCCCTGACTGAACAGCTAACCCATCTACGCACTGACCTCAGGACATTGTTTCTTGACGACTATGAAAAAGCCTCTAGGAAGTTTAAACTAGCTTTTTTCACTAGTGGTAATAGGGCGGGCAAGCTTCTAGCGAACAGACTTAAAGGACACAGAATTAAATCTAAGATTCCCTATATTCACCACCCGGAGACAAAGGTGAAACATTTTCACCCTCAAGCCATAGCTGACGCCTTTAGTCACTATTACGGGTCGCTTTATAACCTTAAGGATGATCCAACGATTACCCAACCATCCTCGGAAGCTATCGAGGCATTCCTAGAGAAAGTTAATCTTCCCTCCCTGACCCCTGACCAACTTTTAGAACTCAACTCGCCATTCACTGTAGAAGAAGTGGAGAGGACCATACAGACTATCCCGTCAAATAAATCCCCGGGCCCTGACGGATTTATTGGAGAATACTTCAAAACATTCCAAGACATACGGATTAGCATCAGGAGCACACTACGGCGCACGTCTCCCTAGTAGTAGGGCGTGTATGCTTTGGCTCCAGGCAGGCAGGTAGGCAGGTCACTGCTCAGCTCTGTCCCAGCCTCTCAACAATCGTACCCAGGAGCAGCAACCCTCCTCTCCCCCTGACACTCTCTCCTAAAGGTAAGCTGGTACCTGACTACCCTGCGCTACCCCCTGGGACTAGATACGGCCGTCCTTCTTAGGATAGCTGTAGCTTCTCCAAGTCCCAGGGAACGAACGATCTGGCCCCCCCCTCCCCCCCGGCATCCGACAATCCATCCTGTCGTCCCCCTCGCCCCTCCTGGATCCATCGCTCTCCACCTCACCACGGTAATCCTCCGGGCTCCTAGACAGCCCCGAATACCTATATCACGGCCACGAGTGCGGGAGGGCGTCCCAGGAAAGTCCTGCGGCTTCGTCTGCGGCCTAGCGGGACCCCCCCCCGCACGCCGAATAGCACCACTTCACCACCTGTCTTCGGGCCCCCCCGAGGACTCCCCCCCCCCCACACGCTACCCCCCCTATTGGTCCCTTCTCTCCCCAGTCGGTTCTCCCCTGTACTTTAGCCCCCGGCTCGGGCCTAGTCCCGGTCGGCGGCCATCTTGCTACACCTATAGGACCACGATACACCTCCCACTCCCTTACTCTCCCTAACACAGGTCCTTCTTCATTTTTTGAAAGCTAAACACCCCCTCTTTTTTCATAAATTGATCCAGGGTGCAACCGATCGCCTATTGGGATCAGGAAGGAATTTTTTCCCCAGGTAAGGCAGATTGGCACAGCACACCTGGGGTTTTTTGCCTTCCTCTGGACCAAATTTGAAAAAAGGGAGGACATAGGGAAGTGACAGGTTCGCTTCCCTAATCCCCCCTCCCCAGCATCGCCCAACCCCCCCCCCCCACTAATACTTCCCGTATTTTCTGCAACTATGGGTTATCTGAAATACTCTGCAGAAAACATCTGGGAATTAAAACCGTTCGCCTCAACACTCCCAACGGTCACCGAAAAAGCCTTAAAAAGCGAACATCTGTTGAGAATCAATAGACGATCAACAGGAAAAAAATCGCATCAGAACACTCCAGCCCAAACACATATCCTGCGCTTTGGTCAATACCAGATCCGCAGTAAAACACCAACAAGAAATCCATGATTTCATCCTTCTACATGATATAGATTGCCTCTTTATCACAGAAAGCTGGCTCACAGGCGACTGCAACACCATTCTGGAAGAATTGGTACCTGCAAGTTATCGCATACAAATGCAGAACAGAGTGGGGCAAAGAGGGGGAGGTCTGGCGGTGATCCACAAGATTCACCTCTCGATCACCAAACCAGTCCTCCAATACTCGCTTCCATTCATGGAAACCCTCACTCTACAGTTGCAAACAAACCCCCAAGACACGGTTCATATGTTACTGTGTACAGACCCCCTGGCCCAAAAACTGACCTTGTCGCGTCATTAACAGAATTTATTTCCTCTTACTCCCTAAGCATCAAACACCTTTTGGTGCTGGAGGACTTCAACCTCTGGGCCAACTCATCGTTGGACCCAGTCGCTGACGCTTGCATCGACCATCTGGAAGGACTAGGTCTGCAGCAATTAATTCAAGGCCCCTCTCACGCCTCAGGCCATACCCTTGATCTCATTTTCAAACAGGATCTGGAAATAGAGATTGAGGAAAATGAGCCACTACCATGGACCGATCACCATGCCATTAAATTTAAACTCGCCAGTCACCTCAGGCCAAATAAAACAAGAAAACCGGTGATAACACACTGGACTAGGTCCCAGAAGAAGCTCCACTCGGAACTCTTCAAAACGACCCTAGGAAATAAAATAAACACAATACAACAACAACTAACAGCCGTAGAAACCCTTGACGCCATCAACAAGGCGCTACTTCAGTCCGCCGACTGGGTGGCACCAAAACGCAAAACTTGCTTTCGTAAAAACAACGCCGGATGGTTTAACGACCAGCTGACGTTGCTAAAGCAAGAGCGTAGAAGAGCAGAAGCTGCGTGGAAAAGGAGCTCTTCAGATAGAAACCTCACTATTTATAAGACAATAACAAAGAAATATCATAAAGAAATCTTTATGGTGAAAAAAAATCATTTCGCCAAAATCATTTCCAAGGCCCTAAACCGCCCCCGTGAACTCTTCAAGTTGGTTTCGCAATCGATGAATCCAGCCTGCTTAGAGCCCCCCCATGGTGATTCACAAGAATTTTGCAACAAACTATCGGATTATTTCATTAATAAAATTGAAAAAATCCGGGTAAGCATTGAGCAAAATGGAATCTGCATGAATCCCAACCCTGATACCATTATATATCCGCCTCAAGCACATAAATTCACCTTAAAACCCATCTCCATCGCTGCCACAAAAAATATCATTGGGACTCTGCGCAACAGCACAGCACCTAATGACATTATTCCCACTAAACTGCTGAAAGAAAGTGCCGATATACTGGCACCAGCTATCACGCAACTCATTAACCAATCATTCAAGGAGGGCATGGTGCCCTCCTTGTTGAAACAAGGTACAATAAGACCTATCCTGAAAAAACCCACCCTGGACCCGAAAGATCCAAACAATAGGAGGCCCATAACGGGTCTAAATGTTTTCTCCAAGATCATGGAGAAAGAAGTTGTACAACAGTTACAACAGCATTTAGAAACCCAAAAATTACTCGATACGTTTCAATCAGGTTTCCGGCCCGGGCACGGAACTGAAACTGCTCTGGTAAAAATATGGGATGACGTCCTAGAGGCAGCAGATGAAGGGGAATCTTCTCTCCTGATCCTGTTGGACCTAAGTGCGGCCTTTGACACAGTAGACCACGGACTACTACTGGCTAGGCTAGCTGAAGTGGCCAAAGTCGCGGAAGAGGATCTACTTTGGTTCTCTTCCTTCTTGAAAAACAGATCACAAACAGTGAAATTGGGATCTTTCACGTCAGAAATGCGTACGGTATCATGCGGAGTCCCTCAGGGATCCCCCTTGTCGCCGGTACTGTTCAATATCTATCTCCGTCCCCTCTTTGAGATCATCAGCAACCAGAAGCTACTTTACCATTCCTACGCAGACGACACTCAACTGTATCTCCGCCTTAGCAACGGAAAGGATCATTCGCTGGGACTAGAGAGATCCCTCATCCTTATAGATAGCTGGATGACATCCAGTTATCTAAAACTTAATGGATCAAAAACAGAGCTTCTCCTGTTTAACGCAAACAGGAAAAGTCTCCCCACCTCAACTTGGGCCCCACCGCCCATCTTGGGAAAAATGATCGCCCCGAGCGCCAAAGTCAAAAGTCTCGGAGTTATTTTTGACTCCAACATGACAATGGATGCACAAATAGGGGCGGTAGTCAGCGGATCCCACCATCTGCTACGCCAGTTACGCCGACTCACCCCCTTCATCCCTAAAGAGGACATTGCAGTCGTGGTGGGTACAATCATCAATTCCAGACTCGACTATGCAAATGCCCTCTATTTAGGACTCCCCAAATACCAAATCACTCGCCTGCAAGTCGTTCAAAATACGGCTGCTCGATTAGTGACTGGGAAAAAAACCATGGGAGTCAATCTCCCTTTCGCTGAGATCTCTTCACTGGTTGCCAGTGAAGGACAGAATCACTTTTAAGGCTCTCTGCCTTACACATAAGTGTATTCAAGGAAACGCTCCCCAATATCTATGCGAAAAAATAAAAGCCCACAACCCCAATCGCACTCTGCGATCCACAAATCAAAATTTACTGTACATCCCAAAGGCAAGATATAAGTCCAAAGGAGATAGGAGATTTGCTGTCCAAGGTCCGCGACTGTGGAATGCACTACCAACCGCCATCCGATTGGAGTCCGACCACTTGACCTTCAGGAGAATGATTAAAACTCATCTCTTCTGAGGGAAAAGCGTTTCCTTATCGAAGGAATGAAAATAGCGCCCAGAGGCGATTCAGTTCGCTAGTGTTGCGCTCTATAAGTTTTTCACTCACTCACTCACTCATACTCAGCCCCTACTTGGTTCAGGTGTACAATGCCGCTGCTGCCTCATCCTCGTTCCCAAGGGAAATGTTAAGTGCTACGATAGTGGCCCTCCCTAAGCCGGGGAAGGATCCAGATACACCCCACAACTTTCGGCCCATATCATTGCTGAACAATGATGTCAAAATCTACGCGAAACTTCTAGCTGCTAGACTGGTGGACATACTCCCGGGGTTAATTAATGTGGACCAATCAGGCTTTACAAAGGGGAGGCAAACGGCGGACGCCACTAGGAGGTTACTAAACATCATACATATAACAGAGCGTCGTCGAACGCCTTCTCTGCTCCTTGCGTTGGATGCGGAGAAGGCGTTCGACAGGATTCACTGGAGGTTCTTGGAAGGGGTCCTGGGGAGGTTTGGCTTCGAGGGACACATTCATTCTGCCATAATGGCATTATACTCACATCCATCGGCACAGGTACTAGTGGCAGGTACACTTTCCACCCCATTTGACATCACTAATGGCACAAGGCAAGGGTGCCCACTCTCGCCTCTGATATTCAACCTTTTGATGGAGCCTTTGGCATCCTATCTGAGGTCGCACCCACGAATCTCTGGGATCCAAGTGGGAGGGAAAAATCATGTAATTAGTTTATTCGCAGACGACATCATCCTGATGGTCACTGACATAGAAAAATCTGTCGAAGCAATATACTCCTCACTGAGGGCATTTAATGAAATCTCATATTACAAAGTGAACGAGTCAAAAAAATCAGCTCTAGGAGTCCCTAGGGAAATCAAACTACGAATGGAACAGAGTTCCCATTTGTATGGAAGGAGGAGGGCATTAAATACCTTGGAGTCCTAACATCCCTTCCAAAGGCTACTACAAGCCAACTAACCCCCTTCCTCACCTCCTTCCAGGAGAAATTAACGACTGGCCAAAACTGAACTGTCATGGTTGGGAGGTTGGCAGCCTTTAAGATGCAGGTGCTACCTCAGTGTTACATACCTCGTGGATAGAGCCTCGTATGCAGGAAAGAGCCCCTCTTACCGCCCGGGTTCAGGGACTGCTGGAGTGGGGACAGCAATCCGGGAGCACGGTGGGGTAAGAGTGCTGGAATGACAGCAGACCGGTCGGGATGGAAATCTTGCGGACAGGCAGCGTAGGAGACAGCGTCTCTGGAGGGCCACCGGAACCGGATAGCGGGAACTGGTGGACGAGCCTGGTCAGATGCAAGACAGGAACGGGTATGCAGTCAACAAGCAGATGAGCGGATCACCCGAAAGTACTGTAGCGGAGGTAGCGTTGTCAAAGTTCAAGCATAGGTCTGATAACGATGGGCAGCAGAGTAGAGCGGAGTCGGATCAAGCCAGGGGTCGGTAACGGTATTCAGGTAGTCAGACGGAGCCGGGTCAGGTATCGGGTAGAGCAGGTATCAGGTTTCAACAGACATCAGGTTTCAGGGTTTTTAGGACACAAAGCTGTAGATCAGAAGCAAGGTGTCACTGCTGCTACTGATCTTTTAAAGGGGAAGAGAGGCTAGTGCGCATGCGCGCGCTCCCGCCGCACGCATGCGCGCGCCCCCGTGACGCAGACGCGCGCCGGCACGCGCGCGCACGATAGGTGCACGCGCGCGCACGCGCGGCGCGCACACACGCGAAATTGGAGCGCGAGCAACAGGGACTCGTCGGAGCCCACAGGTAGGTCCCTGACACTCAGCTCCTGTATCTTTTCAGGACATTGCCTATTCCGATTCCTAATCCCTATTTCAAATCCCTCCAATCTATACTGAACAGATATTTATGGCGGGGAAAGCGTGCTAGATGCGCCTTCAAAAAACTGACAAAACACAGAAAAGCAGGGGGTATTGGTCACGTTCACCTCCAAGGTTATTACTTTGCCGCCACTTTGTCCCAACTGCAGCACTGGATGGTGCCTACTTCGGGAGCATTGTGGGTAGACTTAGAACAGTCCCAAATCAAACGAAGTACACTACGAGATTTTCTATTAACATCACATCTCAGCGAAACCTTGGACCCAACCATCGCGCCAACTATCAGGGCGTCGCTTAGGGCTTGGGGCCACCTCCGCAGTTCCCACAAATGGACAGGACCAGTGTCTCCGTTGCAACTCCCTATTACTGCTATACATAACATAATACCTGATATCAATCTGGATGGGTGGGTCTCCAGGGGTATTCAGCAACTGACAGATATAGTGGAGGGACCCTCACTTGTGACATTTCAGGAGCTGCAGGATAGGTACAAGCTTCCAGCAACTGAACAGTATAAATATAGCCAACTCTCACACATGTTTAAAAGGAACACACACCTTCTCACCTCACTTCCCGTTAAAATCTCCCAATTCTACCAACAACCCAAAGATACCCCTAAAGGGATCTCGATATTATACATGGGCCTACAGGAGAAACATAAACTATTTAAAATGCAAGACATGGAGGCCTGGGAAAGAGATGTGGGGAGGGAATACACTCTCCTTCAATGGGTAAAATCTCTAAGGATCGTGTACTCTTCTACTAAGAGCACTAACCTGATGGAAACACACCAAAAGCTGCTGTTGAGGTGGTACCTCATCCCTTATAGGCTATCTAAGATATATCGGGATTCATCTCCCTTGTGCTGGAGGAAATGTGGGGAGACAGGTACATTGGTCCACATTATGTGGTCTTGCCCGAAGCTGAGCCACCTATGGTCTGGGGTATGGAGGATAGTCAGGGACATTCTGGATCCAGTTGATCCGCTGACCCCGGGATTAGCATTACTCTCACTGGAAATTGACAAAATCCCAACCTTTTGTAGAACTGTAGTGTCGAACCTCCTTCTGGCCACAAGGTTGGTAGTTCTGCGCCACTGGAAGAACGTAGTATCGCCTTCACTTAATGAGGTAATTGCTACAATGCATACACAGGGCAAATACGAGATCATGCACTCGTACACAAAGGGTTCCTCTGAAGCCACGATAACAGCATGGTCCCCTTGGCAACAATGGTATTCAAACCTTACAGGTCTTTGAACTAGAGTGGACGTCTAGCGGGCTACTATTATTTGTCACTGATGGGGGTTTTGTGCGTCCTGTGCGAATTGGGCATATATGTTTTGTTTTGTTATTTAGATTATCTTTTTTATTTATTCCTTTTGTTTTGATACTATTTCTTTGGAAGCATACTTAATACATGGTTACATGTGAGGTACCTGAACCTCTATGGTTTTGCCACTGTTGCATATGGTTTATACCTGTAAGTTGAAAATACATGGGGTGACCAGGCCCTCCCGTACACTCGCCTAACACGGGAGCCGGGGGCTCTGGGCGGGACTACCACTCTGACCAAATGAGAGGGATTGGAGGGGGTGGTCTGGGTCCGGGATCCTCCGTTTCCGTGGGCCATTCGTGAAGGGCTATCATTGGAGGGGGGGTCATTGCGCCATTGCGCCATTGCGCCATATCAAAGTCTTGTCAAGGTCATTCCGATTACATATAGTCACCATACGAAGTATTGCTGTATGCTGTATGCTATTGTGTATGTACACTATGATATTTGCAAGTACCTTTTATGCTTATTGTTTTTGCAGTTTTGTTTCATGTATTGCAACTTTTCTAATACCCCAATAAAAAATATTGTTAAAAAAAAAAAAAAGAGCAGAGCAATTTGCAAATAGGTCCGCATACAAATATGCACAAAATACAATAATGACATTATTAAATAGAATAATAAGTAAGGGTGCCAAATAATGTTGGTAAACAGCAAACAATTCCAACTTTTTTAAAAGAACATGCAATATTACCAATATATATATATATATATATATCTTAGGTGATAGGAGCATAAATATACAGCATATATAGAAACATAGAGGAAACATAATGAACTAGGAATGGAACCATGTGGATAAAGATATGGAATAAGAGGACAAAAGGAGAAGAAATAGGGAAAAATATAGGGATTCAACCATGACATATATGATGACAAAATCTATGGTTGAATAATGGTAGAGGTGGAGCTAGCCCTATATTTTGCCAATGCCAGGACAAAAGGATCTAGAGCTACAGGCAAACACACATCATTCAATGTATGAGCTAGTTGTTTATAAAAATGGCTTATAAGATTGGGCCTCGTTTATGCCTGGAGTATGTATGGCACTCAGTCGCTCAATACATAAAGGTTCCCTACGGAGAACCTGCTTGTCCCAATCGCCACCTCGTGGGTCCTTGGGAAATACATCAAGAGCAATACATTATATGATTGAGGTGTCAAATGTGTGATAGAGGTCTAAATGTCTACTAACAGATGTGATCATTTTACCTCCAGCTGAATAATAAACATGATCCTTGATTCTAGAGAGGAAGTTTCTAATCGTTTTACCTACAGTACGTAAAATGCTTTGCATTTACATAACATGAGGTAGACTACACCTTGGGTATCACAGTTGGCGTGAAAATTTGGGACAAACAGTTCTCCGTTAGGTAATATGAAACTGGTACCAATCTTTATCCAAGGGTAAAATGCACATTTACCACACTGGGTCATACCGTTAGGTGGTACATGTAAGTTGGAACGATTGGAGTAATGGCTAGAAGTTAATTTATCTCATAGAGATCTTGATCAGTTTCAGCCTTTAGGGTGTGCGAGCTGTGCGACCACACAGGGCGCCATGGGCAACAGGGGCGCCGTGCAGCCGCCCCCCTGTGTGCCTGGATAGGAGGAGCGGCGGGCCGGGGACAGATGCACATGGAGGAACTAATCTTTCCATATTCCTCCTACAGCCGCTGAATGACCGCTTCTTCTGCGGTCGTTCATTGGCTTAAGAAAGAATATGGAAAGACCAGTTCCTCCATGTGCATCTGTCCCCGGCCCGCCGCTCCTCCTATCCAGGCACACAGGGGGGCAGCCGGGTACTTGCATTCTCTCTGAGCGGTCGGCCAGGCTGCAACAGGCGCTCCGGTTATACAACTTCTTTTACTGCCCCCGTACTCCATGGTTCCTCCCAGTTCTCCCTGCATACCCCCTCTGTTTAATGGTTCCCCCCACTGTGCTTTCTGAAACCCCTACTGCCAACCTCATGATCTCTGCATACCAGGATCTCCTGGGCCACGCTGGAGCTACTAGGATCACCGGCTTCCCTTCCTCCTTTATCCTTCAAAGAAATTGAGGCAGCAGCTGAACTGGGGGGAATGCATAAATCAGTGAAAACTGATCTCACGTGCGAGTGCGAGAGGATCCATTGTTCTTGACACAAAGCTGTCCAACTTCTTGTTGCACCTGAATGCCAACAGATCTACGTCCGGGGTCACCGTCTCCGGCATATGGCCAGAAAAACATTGGGACGTAGGGACCATACTCCCTGAAACAACTGCTGGTGGGATGAAGACTGCGGATAGGCAAGGAACATTTTCCTCTGCCCAAGGCAGAATATGGTTCACCTCCCTCTGGGCTTTGTCACTTCTGGTGCCCCCTTGATGATCGATAAAGGCCACTGCTGTGGCATAGTCAGACTGAATCCTGATGGAACAATTTCGTAACCTGAGCGTCCAAGCCATTAAGCCAAACATATTGCCCAAATCTCTAGGATGTTGATGGGCAAAGTTTTCTTGGACTCTGACCATTCCCCTTGGACAGTGGTCCCTCCTAGTACTGCACCCCAGCCCATAGGCTGGCATCGGTTGTTATCACCTTCCAGGTAACTGGAATGAAGGATTTTCATTTCTGAAAATTCTTGGTTATCCACCACTAACTGAGACTTTGGTGCCCTTTTTGGCACCAGATTCATTGGGTAATCCAAAACTTGAGTTTCCTTGTCCCGAGCAGACAGAATACTGTATTATAACAGTCTTTAATAAAACTGGGTATAGGGCTTCCCTAGCAACCTCATGCAAAGGCGAATGGAAGGACCCTTCATTGCCCTGACCACCTGGACCAGCTCTCTTATAGCATTGACTTTTGCCAGGGGCAAAAACAGTCTTTCCTGGGCTGTATCTATCACCAAGCCCAAATACTCTTTTTACTGGTTGAGAATCCAACCTAGGTGTTCCAGATACCTGACTGTTGTGGACACCCCCCCCCCCCCCCGCGTGCTACTGATCTACCAGTAGCAGGTTCTCTAGGTATGTTGTTACTGCTATACCCTGGGCCTTAGTCTTGCTAGTACTGGGACAAGACTTTCGTAAATACCTGGGGAGCAGTGGCTAACCCAAAGGGCATGGCCACCTGAAAGTGGTGCTGTTCCACCACAAAACGCAAAAAGGGGAAAATTGGCACATGTAGATATGCATCTTCATATCCATTGATGCTATAACTTCTCCTCCCTGTAGGGTGGATATGACTGACCAGATTGTTTTACGGAAAGAGCAGATGTTTAGGAAGCGATTCAGATCTTTGAGATCAACAAAGATCTGACATCTCCAATCGATTTTGGTGCCATGAAGAGATTTGAATAACCACACACCCTGCTCTTCTGAGGGAGTCTCTATGATTCCCTTAAACATCAATTGGTCCAGTGCCAGAAATAAAGACCTTCTTTTCATTAGGTCTTTGGGGAGTAGCCTATGGCTACCACAGAGATGACCCATCCCTTAAGGATCTCTTCTTCCATAGCCCTTGAAAACCACAGAAGTCTTGGAATTCTGCTTTGTAGTCTTCTGCTCTCAGGCCCTTCTGCAGTCTTATGCAAACACATAGGAAAATAGTGCGTATTAGCAACTGTGCGTATTAGCATCTGTGCATTTTAGCAACTGTGCATTTCAGTATCTGTGCGTGTTAGTAACTGTGCAATTCTAGCAACTGTGCATATCAGCATCTATGCGTATTAGCAACTGTGTGATATTTGCAACTGTGCGTATTAGCAACTGTGCCTTTCAGCCTTTCAGCATCTGTGCGTATAAGCAACTGTGCATTTCAGAAGTACAATGCAAGCTTTAAGTAGGTGATGCCATATGTGGGATCTGAACTCATGGCCTCAGTTTTTCAAGGTAAGAGTGCAGACCACCAGGATACTGGGCCTTTGCTTAGCAACTGTGCGATTTAGCAAGTTTGCAAGCAAGAACCTGCTCAACTGCAGTTGGTCCTATACTTTAGACCTGTACCAAGCACATATGCACTACGCTCATGCCTTTCAAACATGTATAATATAAAAAAAACACATGCATTTAAGCAATAAAACTGCAAGCATGTATATTATGCTGTTCCTGCCCACAAGCAGCTAATGATACTTTTAAAGTGGACTGCTAATCTTCCAGGGGTGTATCTACTATTTACAGCTGTACATGCCCCATGGATATGCAGAAAATATGCAGCATGTAATCATGACTTGTCTGTACCCATTCCCAAGCCAGTACTCACGCCCACTGTCTCCAAGACCTATCCGACCTGTCAGCACATGGTAATGGCTGCCCTTCTCCTTCCTGCCTACAATAAACAATAGGCTAGACCTTGAGCAAACCTGTGCCCTCTAGGGGCTGGGGAAAAACAGAAGCCTGCCTGAACAAGAGTACAAGCATGAAAGAACAGCACACTGCTCCCAGTGGCCATCAGGAAACAGACAGTCAGATCGCTCTCTTTTAATAGAGATACTGCAAATAAATGCAGACTCACCATTCCTTGCTGCAGGGTATTCGCTTTAGGGATATCACAGCGACCCAATCTTCACCCATCATGTCAGGTTGGTGTCATGCCAGACCTTCAAGGATGGGGTCCCCTCTGAACGTAGGGTCCACTGCCTTGGACCTGTATGGGGCCCTGGCAGAAAACCTGTGGTATAGCAATGTGACCAATATGCTGGATCCCAGAGCCCAGCTCTCCTAAGAGAAGCATTACAAGCAAAACCTTGTTTTTTGGTACTGAGGCTCGGGTACCATCCACTTTAGCCTTTGTTTTGGCTCGAAAGTTGATGTGTTAAATGCAGAAAAATGGGCATCGTAGTTTTTTTTTTTTTTTTTTCAATCTTTTTTTTTTATTAGAGAAAAAGAAAAAAAAATCAGAGTACAAATTACAGCCAGGGTACCTAAGTACCACACAATAACACATAGTCAAAACATATCAAATACATACTCTGAAAGTAAGCAACTTTTATATCTTATAACAAAGAAAAGCAAAGGGAAACAACACTTATCTAGGATATTACCCTCTACTAACTAATACTAGAAGGAGAGAAGAAAAGGAAGAAAGAAAAAAAAAAAAAAGAGAAAGAGAGGGGGGCCAAAGACACCATAGTGAACGAACTATCTAACGTCTTCTACCTTCCACGAGGAGTGGAGAGGAAATGATCAAAATCAGGACTACAATCTCATGCCGTATAAAATTGTAACTATTGATTAGAATACCTGAACGTCACCCAGGGTAACCATGTCTGATTGAATTTTTCTGACAATTCCCTGGCAATTGCTACAGTTTCCTCCATTTGATGAATATTCTCTATGGAGCTAAACCATTTCCAAATGGAAGGGATATCTTTCGATTTCCAGTGCCTGGGAATCAAAACTGTTGCTGCGTTCAATAGATGTCTAGTCAATGATTTTTTATAATGTTGCATAGAGCAGTCGGCAATGTGGAGTAAGCAACATGCAGGCGTAAGAGAGATTGTGGTATCCGTAATGGCCTTGATCATTTCACACACCCTATCCCAGAAAGGTCTCAGACAAGAACACTCCCACCAAATATGAAAAATGGTACCCGGGTCTTGCTCACATCTCCAGCAAGAATCCGATGTCAGCGGGTACCATTTTTTTATTTTGTCCGGAGTAGCATACCATTGTGTCAAAAGTTTATACGGCATCGTAGTTTGTTGAGTATGGGGCATTGACTAGTCAGGGATTCTGATAAACCTTGGGTTCTGCCATTCATGTGGATGTTATCTTACATGTACCCCCTACCTAAACATTGTTGCTAACCAAGTAAATGTTCAATGTTAAACTGTAGTCTTGCTCTCATGTTTTTTTGGACAGAAAAAACGTTCTTGCACGTCATGCAGGTCATATTTATGACAGGGTATCAAAGACTTCTTTTAGCACAGAATTGCCAGCTGTTGATCTGAATTTGTTAAGGCAGCAAGTCCTGGGGCAAAGCAGCAGTCGCTTGAAATCTACACCACTTGTAGATTTTGTTTCCTTGCAGTGAAATGATTGATTTAAAATCATTTTGTGATCTTTTTAAACCCCTTGCCGGACATCCACAAAATTCTTTTGGCAGGACTTAGAGAGCTCTAATGATCCTAGCATGATTACACCACACACGTTCCTAGCAAAGAGAATCCCACATCCTAGGTGGTTAAAATTACTAGATAGTTTCAAGCTTCAGATATGTCACTCTTGGTTTCTATGTCATGGAAAGCAGTAACTTGGTACCTGTTAAGCCCTGTTCTTTCAGGAACCTTTGCGTAAATACTGAACTTTGCACCCCAGCTGTGGAATTTGTGCCCCAGCCCCTACCATCCTCTCATGTGGTGTACTTTTGGCTCAATGCCTAGAATTTAACGTAACTGCCTGTGTAAGGACTCAATCCCAACCCCTTAGTGTATGTGTGAGTGTAATCTTGCGTATCTGGTCCTTCAATAGCCCATTGTATGTTTCAATCAAACCAGCTGCCTGTGGATAGTATGGGATGTGGCACAACCAGTACACTCCAGAATCTTTGGCCCACTGTTGATATGGTGAAGTGTGAGCCTTTATCACCTAGAACTTGTTTGGCAACACATTTCTGAAGAGATTGAAGTGCTGGAGCCTTGACCTACACGTTTGCAAGGATGAACAAGCAAAAGTCCTGAATAGGTGTCCACTGCAGTGCAACAATACTTCAGACCATTGTTTCCCTGGGGCAGGGAGACCAATGAAGTCTGCCAAATCTCTGCAGGCCTTTCACCCCTCTTAATTGACCTGGTGGAGTACTTTTGCAATGACCATTGTCACACTTCTCCACACACTGTACAGTTCCCTATACAGTCTTTATAATGTCCGTGAATTTGGGCAGTCCTCTCTGCTGTGCCCATTCATATGTCGTTTTCTTCCCCAAATGTCCAGATTATATAAATTCCTTTTGGGAAGGTGTCCGCCTCTATGGACCCCAATATATATACCAGGGGGTCCAGTGGGATGTGTGTCTGTGCAAGTCTACTTATGCACTGGGAGACCTCCTCCCAATACCGGTGTAGTTTTGGACATCTCCAGATCAGGTGTATAAAATCGCCCTGATGTATTTTGCACTTCGGCCAAATGTCCAGATTGCTTGTGGGCCCAGTTGGCCAAGTTTATCAAGACAGGGTCATTTGGCACAGCTGCATTCACTTTGGCGATTTCTTCTGCCACTTTGTTATGATTCTTGAAGTATGGGACTAGGGGCACATGTGCGTCAACATGTAGTTCCAGACTTCCTTGCTTACCCACACCACCTTTCCATGAATTATTCAGTCATTGGGCCTCCACATGGGCATCCAAGTTGTCAGTCCTTTAAAGACTGCCCAACTGTCAGTGTAGATAGTGACGTGAGCAGAAGGATCCTCCTGAAGAGTCATTACTATAGCTTTCAACTCTGCATACTGACTGGTCCCTCCAATTCTGGTCTCCTGCAGGACCATGTCTGTGCTTGGGTTGTATGCTGCTGCAGTGCATTGATGCCCAGAGGAGATGACTATGGCTAAACCATCAGTAAACCATGCTCATTCTTTCACGTCTTCTGAAAGAGACTTGAAGGGTTGAGCCTCCTGAATGGGGGAATGAGTGCAGCACAGGAATTTCTTCTTCTGGCTGGGTTCTGGTAAAAGTGTCAAGTCCTGCCAACTGTTTTGAAATGTCTCTGACATCCCTAGCTGCAATACCCACGCTTTCTTGAAGGTACCACTTGCGCTTCATCAGTGTCTGGTTCTGGGCTACAGCTATCCTAGTGGTCAGTCCATTATCTCTCACTTATCCTGCTATTGGCAACGCAGTAGGATGGTAACTATGTCATTTCCTGTAATGGTCTTTACAGGAGAGTTATATTGATTTGTGTACTGTTAAGCGCCTGGCTCTCAATAATGAGACATTGGAGAGACCATGTAGTGCCCACATGAAGTGAAGTCATTAAATCGTTGGAATGCGGTCTTCTGCTCTAAATCCCAAGAGAACTCAGTCTTTTTTCTGGTGGCATTGTACAGTATATAGGCCTCAAGATTAGTCCAAGATGGGGTATAAATAATCCCCACAATCCCACAACTCCAATTAACTTCTGTGCCTCCTTTTTGGTAGTAGGTGATAGTGCTTAGATAGTTTCCACAACTATCTCTTGAATTTCCCTATGTGGCCTAGTCCACATTATTCCCAGGAATTTCAACTTTGTAATGGTTCCCTGGACTATGTCTCTCTTGATAGCCCATCCTCTGTGCTCCATGTGATGTATCAGCAGGTGCAGTGCTTTAGTTACATCTTCTTCTTTTTTTGCAGAGATCATGATGTCATCAATTAAGTGAAACACAGTGACGTTCAAATTCAGGGTACCTAAATCTGGGGCAATCAGTCCATGACAAATTGTTGGAGAATGAAGGCCTTGTAGAAGGACATTAAAGGTGTACTGGTGGCCCCACCACACAAAGGAAAACTGGTCCTGACACTCTGGGTCTATCAAAATCGAAAAGAAAGTGTTAGACAGGTCTATTGCAGCATGATATTCTCCTGCCTCTTTAGCAATTTTCTTAACAAGTGAGATCATATTTGGTACAGCTGACTTTAATGGAGGTGCCTCTTTGTTTAGACCTCTGTAATCCACAGTCATTGTATATGTCACATCAGGTTTCTTTACCGGGAACACCGGAGATGAAAAGGGACTTACAGCAGGTCTAAAGATTCCTACTCTCAACAATTCTTGAATTGTCTCCCCAATTTCTTTGTGGCCTCCATGAAGTCTGTATTGCTTAAGACAGACTGACTGTTCTGGTGGAGGGATATAGACAGGGGTCCATTTTGCATGACCTCTGACCACAGCCTTCACCACCCTTACCAGATACGCTTCATCTGGATACCCAAATAGGAATGTACCCTGTTCAGTCTGAATAGACTGACCTTGAAGTACATCCATCCCAAGAATATTTTTGGGTAACTAATACCAAAATATTTGTCCAAAAGCCGAGTCCCTTGCCAATAGCCAATTTCACCCTTGTCCTAACTGCTGGTGTGGTTTTTCACTGCCAGACCTTCTACATAAATCATTGTGATGGGAAGGATTTCCTTGCAAAAGTGTAACTTCAACTCCAGTATCAACTAAAGCCGTCAGATGTGTAGGGGAAGATGACTTCCCCCACCATACAATGACAGATGCACATGGGCATCCATCTCCCGCTGTCACTGTCCTCACTGCTCTTACAGGAGACCCCCATTTCCTTCACAAAGGATAAGGAACATCCCAATCCCCTTTTTCTGAGTCTCTCTAACTCTTCCCCAGGATAAAGGGATTTGGGTATGGGTTTTGGGAATTGGCTTGGGTCTGTTCTGTTTCCTCTAAATGTAGGCTTCTGTTATCTTCACTTCACCCTGACAGTTGTCCTCACTAACTGTTTCCACCTCTTCAGCAATTCTGCAGTAGAAATCCCATCTGTCTCATCTTTAGGTATTCTTGCCTTTATTAGGTCCATCCACAATTCTTTCCTAGAGATAACTAGCCTGGTTTTTTCTTCACCGCCTGCCCTCTCTCCCATATTCCCTTTCTTCTCTGTTCTTTTTTTGCCTGGTCTCTTCCTGTCTGGCTTTGACCTTATCTACTGCCTTAACAGCTTTTGTTTTAGTCTCATCTAGCTTCCCAACTTGTTTAAAAGGGTAGTTGTTTCATAAATCTTGCTATTTAATTCCAGGCCTCCCAGCAAGGACAATAAAGGAGCAAAAGAGATTAAATGGCGCAGACTTCATTAGGCTTAGAGCGCAGAGCAAATGTAAAGGGTTCCATATCTGGACCCATCTATTCTGGAAACTTATTTAATCCCATTATACAACCCATCTCACTTAACCTGGAAATACCTACTCCGATTGTTCTCCACGAGTAGGTATTTTCCAGGTCACTGAAACTAACACATACTGGGTCTATGCCATCTCTCGTGTGGTCCTACACTGAAAACTTCACACTAAACGCTCAGGCTTTTTGCATGGCCTGGAGCAATTGTGGCTCCCATTTTCCTTACCTGATTAAACAAAACTGTCCGCCCCTTTATCCCTGTCTCTGCCTTCTCCCTTCTTTGTGATTCAGTATAGAGAGCATGACGAAAATACAAACTCACTGTGGACACTGTCCTCCTCTCTGTTTTACTTAAATCCAACCCCTTAAGGCTAAAATCTACAAAATTATCTGAGACTTTATCACCCCAAGTCTTATTCAAGGGAGATTCATACTTTGCAAATTCTTCAACAAGAGGCTCCCACTTATTGGTCCAGATAGGTAAGCTGCCCACTCTCTTATTGACAGAAGAAACCTCTGTAGCCTTGCTTTTTTCTAAACAGCTTACACAGCAATGAGGACCCCAGGTGATTGCAGGAGAATGGGCGAAACGCGTCTTTAGGTTGTGGCAGATACCTTCCTTGGTGTTACGTCCTGGTCTCAATCTCTATTGTTCGATTTCATTTGGAAAGTTTTGAGAATCTCAGCTGGAAATATCCTTTTCTATCCCATCAGATTGATGTCAAATATAGCAAAATGTCAAGCTAGATATTTATAGTTGACTAGAACACTTGTATAAACAATGATAACTGAGAGGGTATCTTGTGTAAGCACTCCATGACATCTGTTGGACAAGTGCCCACTTGCAGAAAGCCTAAGCAAACACACCAAACATTACTACCATGGAGAATTGCTTTATATTTCACCAAACCCTCCACTAATATCAGGGTATTTCTCTATTTTATAATACACTGAACAATAAGATGGTATTTACCTTATCCTGATATTAAAGCGTGGGAACAAGACCTTGACACATCCTATACCGCAGAACAATGGCAAAAAAGCATTCCATACAACTTATGCAATGATAAAAAGTGTCAACTTGTGGAAATAACCCATAAGATACTACTTTATTGGTATTTGACACCATTTACAATATCAAAATTGATGCCCGGACTTTTCCACTTTGTTGGAGAAAGTATGGAACTAAAGGCATGTTGCACCATATAATAGAAATACAGATCCCCCTAACTGCAGGTATGGCCATCTTATCTCTAGAAATAGAATCCATCCCCACATCCCCAAGAGTTATATTGATTTGTGTACTGTTAAGCGCCTGGCTCTCAATAATGAGACATTGGAGAGACCATGTAGTGCCCACATGAAGTGAAGTCATTAAATCTTTATGTGGCTAACACACGCCACATATGAGAAAATGTCTGCTGCAGCTAAAGGTAACTACCAAGCAATGAGCTATAGATGGAAACTGTGGACTAAATGGTACAAATAAACCTCCCTGGCAGTATGATGATGTCAGATTTTTGTATCCCAAAGCGGTAAAATGTTTTGCATGAAAATTTGGCATTTTATATTGTAGGCCTTTAAAGGGGTTGTAAAGGTTATTTTTTTATTTTCTAAATAGGTTACTTTAAGCTAGTGCATTGTTGGTTCACTTACCTTTTCCTTTGATTTCCCTTCTAAATATATATATATTTTTTCTTTGTTTTCTTTGTCTGAATTTTTCACTTCCTGTTCCTCCTCAGTAAGGTGTTCAGTAAGCTGTTCTAAATGACTTTCCACCACTCTGGTGAATGGTGGAAAGCTTACTGAGGAGAAACAGGAAGTGAGAAATTCAAACAAAGAAAAAAAAAACATTTAGAAGGGAAATTGAAGGAAAAGTTAAGTGAACCAACAATGCACTAGCTTAAAGGAACCAATTTAGAAAATAAAAGATGAATATTTACAACCCCTTTAATTCTTAGGAATCTCGAGTATGATAAAGTTTGAAACACAAAATCATAAATATAATGAACAATTATAACACATAATAATATAATAGTAATAAAATGTAATCAATAATGTAATCAAATCAAAAACACTAAAGTTTGCTCAGTTGCAGAATTGTCACTGTCATTACTTTCAGTGTTTGATGACAAATTTCCCCACGCATCACTATAGCTCAATTCTGCGAGTCATTCTAATTTACTATTGCTATAATTATAATTTAGGATTGCCTTGAAACTACCTAATTTTCTCATAAGAGAATAGACTGGTTTAATAAATAAAACCACTCTAGAAAATATTGCACTCACATTGGTTGGTTCCCAACCTGGCAGTCCAGAACATAGATGTAATCATATATCAGGGCCATGCACTACTGGCACTCCCATGACTCCACCACTCCTGACAACGTCTTGAAGATGAAACACATTCGCTGGGTCTAGGCACATGACATCTATGAATTTATGTGGATTGGTGAGCTTTTTAGCTGCTTTTTTTTCACAACAAGAGGCTTCTTATGAATGATATGTGTCATTTGAGAAGATAATGTCTGCCTTTTATTTTGAAAGAATTCCTCCCTGGGAGCCCAACCTACCAAAGTCCCCCAGCCCTTTAAGACTGATGAACCCAATTGCAATGCACCAGATGGAGCGCATGACGTTAGCACGCACTCACGTTGCTTGGTACGCAAGGTGACGATGCAAGGTGTCATTGCATCTTCCTTTGTTGCCGCATCACCTGTCTGGGATGGGCGGGGATTGCGTGTTATGGTGGCGCGTCCCCCCCACCGATACGACGGGGGATCACAGGGCGGTGTTGCTCATTCTGGCGCATGGAGCGCACTTGGAGCGGAAATGACATTGGGTTAAAACGCACGCTGGCAAACGATAATGTGATCTCATATGGGTAATTATGGGGGCTATTTAATAGCGCAGGGAACGTGGGAGTCCAGTTACATACCCCAATTGAAGTCTATGAAGACGAAACCGGTCGGGTTTACTGGACTCGAATTACTTCCACTGCGCATTGGACCTGTTTATTCTTTGATGTGGATTTTTGGAATTATCTCGTGGAACTTTTATTTGGACAGTTTTTATGTGTGTTTATTTGCACTTCCTGTTTGGAAATTTTGATAGTACAAACCTCCTGTTTTTTTTTTACACTATGAGGAGGTGCTCTCCCTTTTTCTCCCCTTTTTTCCCCTGATTGGATACCCTTGGAGCATCACCACTACACAACTTCATTGGAAATCCCTCCTGGATATCCTTACCAGTTCCTGCTTGGATTCCACTTGGGACATCAGTACAAGGATATATTTGACGGTGACCAAGGAGGGCGTTCGGCCCATACAAGCCTTTAGGACCCCCCACCGTAAGGTGAGCTGCGGGTCTACTCCAGCTGGTAAGCGTATTCAATCTACTTTTATGCCAAGGATTATCTGCCTGGAGATGTACTGTTATTTGACAGAGGGGACAATGTATCTTTGCAAATCCATGAGAGTTTGATGGACCACCTTCACACGGGACTATACTCTTCACTATAACCTGTTTGATTACAGATTCACTATAGTTTTGTTTTGACATATTGGTTTAAACATTATGGGCCAGATTCAGGTAGAGTTAGGCTGGCGGATCAATGGATCCGCCAGCCTAACTGTCACTTTAAGCCGGCGTTTTTGTTTTCTGTAACCAGAAAACAAGAAACGCCGGGTTGGAGTTCCGATGCGATCGGCGCAATTGAATTTCGCCATCGCATCGTTACTTCAACTTAAAAATGGCGCCGGGGGCGTTCCCGCCGATTTACGCTCAAAAAATATGTTAATGAGCGGGAATCGGCAATTCACGATCTTTTTCGGGCGCGACACAGTGACTTTACGACGTTTCCGGAAGCGATACGCGGCGTATAGATAAAGCAGCCCCCTAGTGGAGTATCCTATGTTAAGTATAGGCGTCGTCATCGCGTCGGAAAAAAAAACAAATCGCGACGCTTGCGTAAAACATTCATGAATAGGAATGTGACGTCATTGACGTTCACTGACAGAATTTGGAGCATGCGCACTGGGATGCATTGACACTCGACGCATGCGCAGTACGTTCGCCGCGGGATCGCGCTTAGTTTGAATACTACACGCCCCGTACCCACCCAATTTGAATTCCGCCGGCTCGTTTGCGATGCGCTGCCGCAACTTTAGGAGCAAGTGCTTCATGAATAACAGCACTTGCTCCTAAAATTTCGGCAGAGTAACGTAAATGAGAAGCGTTACTCCAGAGCAAAGATGCTCTGATCTACCTGAATCTGGCCCTATATTCATATATTTACTTCGGTAACATATGATTTCCAGCACTCTGTTTTTGCAAACACTGGGAATAGATGTGAGATGTATGTGCTTTTTTGTGATTACCACAATCAAATCACTGGGGATCCCCCTTTCTAGGAGGATCCTCCTTCCTTTTTGGCGCTGCACTTTTTTTTCTATATTTTCTATCAATGTATGATTACACTTTATTTTATCAAATAAAAAATGTGAGAAACACAAAAACAAATATTTGTTAATCATAAAATGTCCATCCAAACAATACCAAAGTTCAAGCACATCTTCTTTATATTCAAAGTGATGGTCACGTGTTTCTCTACCCATCAAAATCACACTCCAAATTAAACGCTGGTCAGTATCTGTTACATATCCATACACTGGAACCTTCATTACATCTCATCTCAAAGTCATCAGAGGAATGCCAAAAGACAAATTTGCTTCTTATAGAGTAATATTGTTTTATAAAAGAAGCTAAAAATTAAGCACTTAGGCCCGTACACACGGCAGAGAACCTCGACGGGCAGAACACATCGTTCCGCCCATCGAGGTTCTCTGCCGGCCGTCAGAATCGGCGACCCGCCCGTCGGGAAAGGCAACCAGCCATTCATCCCGACGGGCCGTCGAGCAAATAGAGAACCTGTTCTCTATTTGCTCGACGGGTTTCTCGATGGGCGGGGCTCGCAGAGAGCGCACACACAGCCGAGGTTCTCGGCAGAATGTGGCTCCCAGCGAGGTTCTCGCTGATTTCTGCCGAGAACCTCCGCCGTGTGTACGGGGCTTCAGAGAAGGGGAGAAGCCAGGAACCTGAGAACAGAAGATTTGGGCCTGCGCTATTCAATTCTATTGCACAGAGCAGGCAAAAATACACCTGTTTATTATTTTAGTTTTTTAAAACAGAACATAGTCCCCTTCAAGGGTCTTCTTCATATTTTCTTCAAAATACCCTCTGAAAAACATACCAGCATCTTTAAATCTGGTATCATTTTTAAAAGGGTATTACATGGAAAAAATAAATCATAAGGTCCCCCAGGAAATCTATACAAGATCCTTTGGGTCAGGTATGGATTTTAATAGGGACTTCACACACAAAAAAGTCCCCCCTTAAAATCCATAACAGACCCTTAATCTGAGCATGCAGCCTGGCTGGCCAAAAAAGGGGGCTAGCGTGAGCCTGAACCATACCAGGCCATGTACCCTCAACTTGGAGACCTCACCCCTACCTTGCCTGGTGGTTACGCAGGTCTTCAGGTGAAGGGCTTATCAGATTCTTTAAAAAAAAGGGGGCCTCAGGAATCCCCCCCCACAAGAATGCATATGGGGTAACTAGTACCCCTACTAATTCACTAAAAAAGGTATTTTTTTTTCTCTTTTTGTGGGTGGGAGGGGGGAGGAGGTTGGAGGGGTGGGTGGGGAGGTGACTAGGGTCAAAATGGGGTAGGTATTCTAAATAGGTATTCTAAATAGAACACAAGGGGTCATTACATAGGAATAGATATAGGAAGGGAGTACAGGCAAGATAGAGTTATAGGGTGGGACTAAAAGAGGATGGGGGAATCGGGATATTGTCGGCCTAGAAGGAACCTATCCAGACCTGGAAGATGAGCCTTAGATAAATAAGGAGTGAAACCTGGTCTAGGATGGGAACCTAGGTTGGTTTATGGGTTTTTCTTTTCCTTGCCCTAATTCTCCTCTTCCTATATCTCCCCCCAGTAGCGAGGGAGACTATTATTATTACTATTTTTAGTCAATTATGACAATGTTTAATTTTTTCCATGCAATGAAAGGTTAATTTTACTCGAAATGGAAAGTGTGAGACATTAAGATATTGTTTGTATAGAGTAATGGATGCTTATTCATTGTATGTACAGTACTTACCCAAATAAAACGCTTAAATATAAAAATAAAAAAAAGTTGTACAGTAAGCTAGATATAAAGATACCCAAATGCTGTACAAGTCCTCTATTAAAAAAAAATATCTAAAACATGACCCTTGCAAATCCATCATCACTCACAATGCCTACCACCAGTGGCGGCTGGTGATATATATTTCTGCGGGGGGGGGGCAGCAAACAGTGCAGCCAGTGTAGTGAGCCTGATTAGCATCTGGGTATTTTGCAATGGAGTCCTCTTTTTGAAAACAATTTGTTCTGGTGAAAATTAAGAACTGAAACAAAAACTAGTCCAATGACCAGGAAAACAATAGGAATTGTGTCACCAAGAAACCCTAGCTGTTTTTTCACATTTACCAGCAGCTAGCCAGGGTGTCTCATTTGTGACACTAAGAGCCCATTCACACCTGAGCGGCAAAACGCCTGTCGCGCGACGCTCGTGCCGCTGGAGGGGAAATTTCCCATTCATGTCTATAGAGATGGTTCACATCTCTGAGACGCCGAACGCCTGTCGCCTGAAAAAAAGTCCCGGACCCTTTTTTTCAAGCGACATTGGCGTTCGCCCATAGACATGAATGGGAAGATTTGTAAAAAAAATAAATAAATAAATAAATAAATCGAAGCGCGGCAAGTAAGCCGCGTATGCGGCGTTACTTGCCGCTCAGGTGTGAATGCAGCCTGAGTAGCATCAGGATAAACTATTCACAAATCAGCATGTACATTACGTTGCTGTATTTTGTGTTCATTGAAGTAGTGCAATTCAAGACTAAATTTCAATACATGAGGACCGATTTAATTATCTCTAATCTCTATTTACTGAGTTATTCAATAAAGGTCCATTGTTTCCTCTGTTTAAAGCAGTCATCAACAAAACATATGTTTTTAACTTGCTATGAGATATGCTCCCATTGCTCCTTTTTTTCTTTTTTTATTAAGCTGATTGGGTACTCTGTTTTCATGTCTGCTGCTAAAATCATAAAAAACTGTGTATGGCCTACATTATATCCAACGATATAAGCTAATCCCAGAACATACAGGGGCAGCTCCGGACCAATTTTCTTGGGGGTGCTGTGCAGGTGTTGGAAGCATAATTGGAGGAGCTGATGTGGTGCAGGTAGCATGCTGCCAATTTTACAAGTGTGGGTGTGGCTAAAAGGTGGGTGTGGCCAAAATGGGTGAGGCCAAAGAACAGTGCTTATTTCCAGTTTATAGCTTGTGGTGTGCCACCTTTCCCTCTTTGTAAAGGCTAGACAGAGCCTGGAGGTACACTAAATAGATTGTGGAAGTAAAATAATCTCCTTTGGAGCTAGCAAAAAGAACCCCCAGCATATGTCAGTACTAGTAACGATAACCCCTAGCAATGTGTCAGGGACAGCAATAGCCTCAAGTCAGTGGGGTCATCACGTATAGTAGATTAAGGGCTACAAAGAAGCCAAAGAACCATCTAAAGACTCACACATTGAAAACAGGCCACACAGTCAGGCACTCTGTCCTGGCCATGCCAATGCCAATGCCAAAAGCTCTTCCAGAAAGCTTTCTCTTTGTATCACAGGCAACTACTCTTCTTATAGAAATCTGCCAATGATGACATCCCTGTGTCCCAGCAGGCTACTATAGACTAGATGTCAGGAGCTGCAAGATTGCTCTGCAGACCACATATACTTTCCTGACACCCCTCGGTCATCGCTTATTAGCTAGGAAAAGCTATATACAGACTCACACTATGGTGCATGGGTGTGAATAGGATTGTAAAAGACCTAGGGCACACCAAAAAACACTCAGCATGCCACGGTTTGTATTGAGCATGCAGAGATAGAACCTGACAGTGGGAGTGGTTTAAGAGGAATGGGGGGAAAAGAATCTGGAAAATGAGCATAGAACTTTGTGAGCTTAGTGGTTATTCACCATTTTTTTTTTTTTGTTAATGAATGATAAAGTAATAATGATCTTCTTTTTCCCTGCTGTTCCCCCCTCTGCCCTGAGCCATATAATGACTGTATTGGGTCATATTGGGGTAGTTACACCATTGCATACAAGTCCATTATTAAGCCTCATCTTTGTATTGGGGACACAAATGTTATGTCCTTGAGTTTAAACTGCAAATAAAACACCTCTGTGTGATTTCAGTACAATAATGTAAAACAAAAAAAGTACATGAACACAAAAATACTATTTGTTTACTGTATACTGTGACAGTATAGCCAAAACAAAATCACATCACGCAATGTATAGTGAATTAAACTAATTAAAGATGGGATGAAAACTAGGCAGATGATTTTTTTTTTCTTTCTTGGAATCAGATATGGTTTAGGTACAGTGGTAACCCTTTTAGTATTTGGAGTTGATATCATTTAGGTTTTCTTCATGTTGAGGTTCTTAGCCGCACACAAACAATGTTATTGCTAACATAAATCCTATATTACAATATGATGTACAACTCTATAAAAATGTAACTATTTGCATTACTTCAGCTTAAAAACATGTATATATACTGTAGATAACATTGTGCTGATCTAAAGTATACTGTGAATATAATAAATTATTCTTATTAGCAACTGACTGTGAATGAAGTGAATCAGGCCAATTTACTTGGACAATAACATGCCTTCCAACTGGGACGAATGTGTCATAAGATATGATTAATACATTTACCTATGCAAATACTCTTACCTGTCATGATTAAAGGAAGGTAACACTTACCCTCACATTCCTTGAGGCAAGTAATGGCTTATTGCTATGCAGATAATCTGACCCTACTAAATGTTATGAAATGTTTCAACTAACAGGGTGCTATAGTAATTAAAGATGACAGAGATATAAAAGATAGATATTGATGACATTTATTACATTTTAAAAGTGTTTGATAAATGATTTTTGTTATGCATTTTTTTTTTTTTACCATACATATAACTATGCCACTCGAGACTATAAAATATGTTCAAGTAAAAAATGTGTGATTTATAGATACACATTAAATTTTGTTTTATAATCACTAGGATATCTGATAACACTTGCATCTACAGATCTCCAGAATAAAATTTTGTTTCTTGAAGAATTTCTAAAGTATGTCGGGTTATTTAATTGGTAAAAATACGTAAACTCGCAACCTTTAAAGTAGCCCTTAAAGTTAAGCCCTGATGCCTAAAACCCTTAACATTCAACTGCTAGTGTTGAGCGGAATACGCCATATTCGATTTTGCGATATTGCGCAAATATATAGAAGAATATTCGCGAATATTCGCTAATATCGAATATTCGTGATATTTTATCCAAAAAAAAAATTTGCGAAATTTCGCTAATGCGAAAATGATTGCGAAATTCTCATAAACGGAGATCATTTCCTGTATTACTAAACTAATATGCACTAAACACTAACTCTACACTAACTCTACTTAAAAGAAAGGAGAATAAGGGGGCAAAAGAAGGGCGCATCAGAGCCAATCAGAATAACTCGAATATTCGGCAAAAGGAATATTGCGCGATTATCTTCTCCGCCCTTCTTTTGCATCAGAGCCAATCAGAATAACTCGAATATTCGGCAAAAGGAATATCGCGCAATATTCCTTTTGCCGAATATTCGAGTTATTCTGATTGGCTCTGATGCAAAAGAAGGGCGGAGAAGATAATCGCGCAATATTCCGTTTGTCGAATATTCAAGTTATTCTGATTGGCTCTGATGCAAAAGAAGGGCCGAGTAGCTGATGCGATTCTTTTATGTTGCCGAAAATTAGCAATGCGAATTTTCGGCAACATAAAAGAATCGCATCAGCTACTCGGCCCAGGGTCTCTCTCTAATCATACCAGCAATGTTTTTAGATGTCGATGGAGATCACTAGGATGTGATCTGTTTTAAAAATAAATTTGAAAAAATACGAATATTCGCCATAGCGAATATTCGCCGCAATATTCGAGTTATTCGCGAATACTCGAATATGCAATATTCGTAGCGAATATTCGCAATGCGAATATTCGTGAGCAACACTATCAACTGCTGCCCTAAACCTTTCCAGACCCTTTTCAACATTTTTTCAAAGAGTATTTAACCACTTCAATACTGGGCACTTTTGCCCCATTCCTGCCCAGGCCAATTTTTTGCTTTCAGTTCTGTTACAGTGACATTTACGTGGTCATCCAACACTGTACATAAACTAAATTTGTATAATTTTGTTCACACAAATAGAGCTTTTTTTTTTTGGGGGGGGGGGGGGGTATTTAATCACCACAATTTTTTTATATATTTTGCTAAATAAACGGGGAAAAAAATCTGAAAATTTTTTTGTTATAAAATTTTGCAAATAAATAATGGTTCTTCATAAATTAAGCTCAAAATGCATCCACAAGTCCACAAACTATGGTATAGATCTGTAAATTGCTCAATCTTGATGTACTGATGACCTATCTCAGGCCCTAAAATGCCAGGACAGTAGAAATCTCCCCCAAATGACCCCTTTTTGGAAAGTAGACAGTTCAAGGTATTTAGTAAGAGGCATAGCACACTTTCTGACTACTGTCACCATTGAAGTTCAGCGTCATCATATAACTGGTGTGGCGGTGATCAGAACACTGGCTGGTAACAGTACAAAAAAAGAGGTCCTGTATTACTGATCACATTCACTTTTTCAAGGCAACTTTTGAATCTATGGACATTCCTAATACTGGTTTTGGTTTTACAGTAGTCCTTCTGAATTTAGAATACAGCAAAGTTCCTGCAGTAGACATTAAGGGCCAGATCCACTTACATTGGCGCATATATAGACCGGCGTTGCGAATCTCTTTTACTCTCCAATTAGAGATGTAAGTGCCATATCCACAGAGTATTTGCGCCCAAATTTGCGCCTGCGCGACGTAAATTCCGAGGTGTAAGGCTGCGTAATGGAAATTGGGAAGGACGTGGGCGTGTTCCATTGAAATGAGCCGTGACCCCATGCAAATGAAGGGCCAGCCGGACTGCGCATGCGTGCATGACGCAGACTATGGTCAGCACCTCTCTGCGCATGCTCAGAACTCGGCCCGGCGCAATCAGTGAGATAGGAACTAGGCCCGGTGAACTTAGTGAGATACGCCCAGTGCTTAAATAGACCCAGAGAAACGCCCTTCCATTGCAAAAGTACATCCAATTTGTTTCCCTTCTTGAAGCAAGGTGCTTTTGTTCCGTTGTCTGTTAGTGTTTGTTGGTTTGTGTCGTGTCTTTGTGGTTTTTGGAGAGTGATTTGGAGAGTGTTTTTTCAAGATGAGCGATAGGAAGAGAAAGTTAAATTACTCCTTGCGGGAGAAGGAGATTATTATCAGGGCCATCACCCAATTTGGGCGATTCCTGCATGGCCTGGAGAGTGCCAACACCACCCCGGCCAGGAAGAGGCAGATCTTGCAGGACATCACCGACGAGGTAAATTCGTTGGGGGGTGAGACCCGGACCTGCCAGGGGATACAAAATAAAATAAATGATCTCAGGCGTGTGGTCCGTGGGAAGCTGTCCCAGATTGCAGCACATGGCAGGGGCACTGGAGGGGGACCACCATGCAGTATTAGGCTGACTGATGAGGAGCGTGCGGTGGCCCAGTGCTTCAACAGGCAGCAAGTGGAGGGGCTGCCTTGCTTTGACTCCATTGAGGAGGCCGTGAGGACAGGTAAGTTTTTTTTTCTTTTCTTTCGGGTGTGGGGGGGAAGGGAATATGTGGCAAGTGTGTGGATCCTCCAACCTGTGAATGTTTTGTGTCATCCACAGATGTGCAGGAGGGTGCTGGCCCATCTGGCCAGTCCGCACCATTCCCGGGACATGAGTCTGAGGAAGACCCCCAGGCAAGCCTTGAATCCTCTGAGGAGGTTGAGGAGGAGGAGGTTGAGGAGGAGGAGGTGATGTCAGGGAATGATGTCACGCTACATTTGGAGGAGTCTCCCCCTAGGGCTGGCAGCAGCCAGGCCTCCATCAGGGGTAGCCCCTCCCACTCCTCCCCCAACAGGGCTCCCCCCAAGGGGCTCCTCTTCTCCCCGGCCACAAGCCTCATCTGGAGGCAGGAAGGCGACCCACAAGACCAGGGGGGTGGCCGAGGTTCTGCCAGCAAACCTAAGAAGGGACCAGGCCCTTCAAACCCGCCATCTGGGTCAGGTCACCCAGAGTTTGGGGCGGATGGAGGAGAGCCTGTCCTCCATCAAGGATTCAGTTGGGGACATGGACTGCAACTCCCTGGTTCTTATAAACTGCCTAAACGAACTGCAGACTACCCCAGCAGGCGTTGGTCAGGATGTGCGGGCCCTCACCCAGGCTGTCCAGGCCAATACGGCAACCCTCAATATTGGCCTGACCAGAATTGCCGTGGCCTTGGAGGGCAGGCCGCCAGGTGGGCAGAGACCAGGGGATTCTCCACCTTCCCCTGATTTCCCCCCCATGAGTCTCCCCTGAGGAGCCGGGGCCATGGCCGTGGCCGCCCCAGGCGTGGGTCACGCCAGCGGCGTTATTTTATTTTATTTTCTGTGTTGTTTTTTTTTTTATTATGATTTGATTTATGTTTGTGAATGATGTTTGATTGTGGGGGTGACATTCCTGCCGGAAAAGGGCTGTCACCCTCGGTTGTGGTGGAGAAGGGATCCCCAGGACCAGGGAGAAGTGATCTCCAGGTCCATGTGAATGGTGTATGAATATACAGTGACATAAGTGGAGCCTTGGCACAGCGTTGCTGCTCACAAGTCCTGTATGGTGGGCTTGTGCCAATCCAATTTGATGAGGATGTGATGTGTCTGTGCTAGGGACCACAGTGGTGTGCATGCATGCATTCTCATTGTGCCATGATTAATGTGTGTGTTTAACGTGCAAAGATTCCTAATGCGAGCTGTCTCCTGGCTGCTCTTCCCTCAGAAGACAGGGTAGCCTCGGTCGGGGGGGATTGTCTGGTTCGGGGGTCAGGTCATCACGTATGTCAATCTCCAGGCCCTTTCTCAATGCGAAGTTGTGCAGCATGCAACATGCACCGATGATCTGGCATACAAAGTTTGGGGAATACAACAGGGTACCCCCAGACTTATCCAAGCATCGGAAACATGACTTCAGGAGGCCAAAGGTGCGTTCCACCACTGCACGGGTACGTGCGTGTGCTTCATTGTATCTTTCCTCTCCTGGGGTTTGGGGGTTCCGGAAAGGAGTCATGAGATGGGGTCCCAGTGCATATGCAGAGTCACCTGGAAGGGAAAAGACAGGAGGATGTTAGTAGTGCATGTGCCCCTTGTGATTTCTGCATCATGGGGGGGACAGACATGCCTGACTCCCATGTCACTCACCAACCAGCCAGCTGTCCCCATACACGTTTTGTTCAAATTCCATTGGGATGGGGCTCTGATTGTATATGTAGCTGTCATAGCTGGATCCGGGTGTTTGGCACGGACGTGCCATATGAGGCATTTGGCATCGACTATCACCTGTACGTTAATGGAATGCCAGTGCTTCCGATTGCGGTATATGTGCTCTGTCTCACGGGGGGGGGGGCTGGAGTGCCACATGTGTGCAATCAATGGCCCCCACGGTGCGTGGGAATCTGGCAATTCTGTAGAAATCTGTCATTGCCTTCAGCCACAGGTCCTCCTGGGTGGGTCTGTTGATTTGGTTGGCCATGCGTCTGAGGATTGCAGGGATAACCTGGTGCACACATCTGCTCATGGAGGATTGTGCCATCCCAGCCACCACTCCACTTGTACGCTGAAAAGAGCCACTGGCAAGGAAATTGAGTGTTTTCAGGACCTTGACCAGTGGCTGCACAGCATGTGAGTGTTGTGTTGGGCTGGTGATGTCCTCCTGCAGGGTTGTGGTTAATTCCATGATGGCATGAGGGGTGAATCTGAAGATGCGATACACCTCAGAATCACTCATGCCAAAGATGTCTATGCGTGTGCGGTATATCCTCTCCCGTGCCCTCCTCCGTTCCCTCCTTCTTTCTGCGCTCATCTAAAGTCAGTAGTATAGCTATGAGCAAGGATGTCCCTGGCATGTTGGCATACAGATTGTTGTCCTGCAAGTGTGGCTGTTCAGCTCGTCCCTAACGGTGTTGCTTTAGCTGACATGTACACGGCTGGTGCAAAGTTAAAGCTGCTTTTATAAGAACTAACTTTAGACCGGACGTGCAGCTGATGCACACAGGGCGTAGCCTGCACCGCACAAACGTACTTTTGTGGATCGCCGTATCTCCCTCATTTGCATATTTGCATAGCAAATCAATGGTGTGTCAAGCGCATTTTTGCGCCTACGATGCGCCGGTGTAATCTTTTTACGTCGGACGGAAAAATCAGCTTTTCAGGCTTTTTGGGGATACGGCGCATAGATACACAGGCGCATATTTACACTTACGCCGCGCAACTCGAGATACGTTGGCGTAAGTGCTTTGTGGATCTGGCCCTAGATTTCTTAAAGCAGACTCAAACTCTTTAAAAATGAAATAAAAAAAATAGAATATTTGCAAACCTAATTAATTTTCTGGATATATATAATGAGCTAAATTGTTTGGCTGTATCCAATGGATTGGGAGTGCCGGTAGCTTTTATAAGGGGATGGGGGTTCAAAAGGCTGATTGATTCAAGGGGCTTATGACTATTTAAATGGGGCTTAATATTATTCAGGATGTATATAGCTCTAAATGTGCAAAAATGGAGAGAGACAGTACAATTGCCATACAATTCAATACAAGAGAGCGCAGGGGACCCTGCTAGTGAGAGCTTATCTTCTAAAAGAAATGATCAAGTGATACAAAAGGTAATACCTGTTAGGCATAAGCTGATGGAGAAAGTAAAAGTACAGTTTATTAAGGCAAGAGGAAGATTAAGAGATGGGTTTTGAGGGATCACCTAAATGTGGACAGAGTAGGAGACAGTCAGTCAGTCAGATTGGGGTAAGGAGTTCTTGAGGCTCTGTACGGGTCCCTAAAGGGGAACTGAATCCTCCTATTCTTTTTAGCCACAAAAGCTGCTATCTTAGCTCATGTTTGATCTGTTTGATGGCATGACAGTTTGGTTGAGAGCACAAGCAAATGTGAGGCGCCGTACACACGGCCGAGGTTCTCGCTGAAAATCAGCGAGAACCTCGCTGGAATGCACATTCCAGCGAGGACCTCGGCCGTGTGTACGGTCTCAGCGAGCTTCCCGTCGGGAAGCCCGTCGAGCCGAAATAGAGAGCACGCTCTCTATTTCCTCGACGGCCCGCCTGGAAGAATGGCTGGTTGCCATTCCCGACGGGCGGGTCGCCGAATTTGACGGCCGGGAGAGAACCTCGACGGGCGGAACGATGTGTTCTGCCCGTCGAGGTTCTCTGCCGTGTGTACACGGCCTAACAGTTAGCATTATTGGCATGCCAGGAATGTAACGTTAAAAAAAAAAAAAGCATTATCGATGGGTTTTGGGGGTTGCAAGGGAGCAAGAAAATAGGATGTCTTGGGAGGACCAATGAGAATGGTTTTACTTGTATTTTGAGATCGGGTTGGTTACCCAGCTTGGGTTGTGAAAGGAGACCAATGAAAGGAGATTCAGAGGCAAAGGGGCTGTTCTTTTAAGGCATATTTGTATTATCCTTGTGGTAAGAGCATACCCAAGAAGGGTTGTATCTGCACGTGGTGGTTACTGGTGACAGGTGGACCCTGAAGAGGATTTCTAACGTCAGTCAGTTTCAGACTACACTTCTATGAGCACCCCTCTTATTTATCTCTACCATTTGCCTTTATGTTGTGTTTCACATAAATAAGTTTTGTTCACTTCATTGGGAATATATTCTACAATTATGTTTTTGGACTTTGCGGTTCTGTACTGATTGTTGTATTTTTCAATATATAAAATCATTTAACTTTTTGCTGTAATAAATATCCCCCAAAAATCTATCTATCTATCTATCTATCTATCTATCTATCTATCTATCTATCTATCTATCTATCTATCTATCTATCTATCTATCTATCTATCTATCTATCTATCTATCTATCTATCTATCTATCTATCTATCTATCTATCTATCTATCTAATCCTATCCTATCCTATCCTATCCTATCCTATCCTATCCTATCCTATCCTATCCTATCCTATCCTATCCTATCCTCAGTTTAGGCTGATATGTATTCTTCTACATATTTTTGGTAAAAAAATAATAAGCGTATATTGATTGGTTTGCGCAAAAGTTATAGTGTCTACAAAATAGGGGGATAGTTTTATGGCATTTTTTTATTATTATTTTTTTTTTACTAATAATGGTGGTGATCTGCCATTTTGGGACCATTGTCATTTAAACAGTAATCAGTGCTACAAAAATGCACTGATTACTGTGTAAATGGCACTGACAGGGAAGGGGTTAACCACTAGGGGGCAAGGAAGGGGTTAAGTGTGTCCTAGGTAGTGATTCTAACTGTGGGGAGGCTCGGCTACGAGTGACACAACTGTGATCACTGCTCCCGATCACAGAGATCTAGGCAGAGCAGGGAAATGCCTTGTTTACAAAGGCATCTCCCCGTTCTGCAGCTCTGTGACACGATCGCGGGACACTGGCGGACAACAAGTACAGGTACATTGCTTTGCCCAATGCGAGCCATTCTGCCGACATATATGTTCGTTAGACGGTCATCAAGTGGTTAAAGGAGGCACAGAACAGTAAGGCCGCGTACACACAATCGGATATGTCCGCTGAAACTGGTACACCGACCAGTTTCAGTGGACATATCCGATCGTGTGTACGACCTATCGGACAGGTTTTTCCAGCGGACAAATTTCAAAGCATGCTTTGAAATTTGTCCGCTGCAAACCTGTCCGTCGGACATCTCCGCTGGTTAGTACGCCTAACCAGCGGACATAAATCTCCCGCATGCGTCGAATGTATTCGACACATGCGTGGAAGTATTTTACTTCCTGGAGTGGTGACGTGGCAGCGTCAACGTCACCGCCACGTCACTGCGTCCTCAGTCCGAGGGGATTTTAGTCCGATGGTGTGTACACGCCATCGGACCAAAATCCGAGGAGACATGTCCGCTGGAAACGGTCATGTCTCCTCGTCTGTACGCGGCCTTAGAGTTGATTTACATTTGCAGTTTGGGGGGTAATTATCATCCCCCCAACCACACCCCCTTTAGCTGCAGTGGCCAGGGGGTGTACACATATCACAGCCATAGCAGGGGTTATATGCCCTGTCATGGTTGGTGGGTTAAGCACCTGCCAAGCATGACCCATACAAGTGAACTCTGCCACTCTGCAAGTGCCCTGCAACCTTATGCAATACAGCAAACAAGGGGTTAAAGCAGGCAGCATTGTGTTGCTTTCTCACTACTTGCTTTAATTCCTTGGACCCCGCAGAAGCATGCAGATGGGAGGCCCTTGCACAGTGGCCACATTTACTTGAAGGGGTCATAATTGGTGGGTAGCACCCACCAAAAGCAACAGGGGGGTTAATTACTGCTGCAGTATGTGTAAATCTTTGGCTGCTGCCTTAGCAGCTAAAGGGGGAAGGGATTGGGTTGCGGTAAAACGAAAACTCAACCACAGGCTTTTACCACTGCCCAACTTTACTTGTGAACAAGTCCTAAGGGTGCCACTGCTGAATGCAACAAAGGGCTCCTTCACAAGTGCAGCAGGCACTGCAGCTTCTCTCAAAAGCAATCCGAGTGTGTTTGACAGGTGGTGAGAATGTGATATGTTGCCTACTCACCACCTGCTTTAAACCCATGATTGCTGTGTGTTGCACCCAATTGTGACACAGTAGTTCGGCAAATAGAGGTTTAAATCTGGTGTGAGAAGGTAACCCTGTGCCCCGATATCTTTGATTTCTCCCATGTTGTTCGGGTAGATCTCCACCTATTTTAGGTTGCCTACCCTTGTTCTACACCATATTTACAGGCAATATTATGGGGTTTTTATACTATATACTTTTTATTGTATGGCTTGTATAATGCCATTATTGCTTCAATACTTTGAGTCATTTACTGAAACAAATTGTACAGATAAAGACTTCTGACATAGTTCTCTCTGGTTGATACTTGTTTTGGTTTAAAGACAGTATTAAAGCTGATATATCAGTACAAAATCTAGGTAAATAGCATTTTCAAAAGGAGGTCTCTCATTGTAATTTTACTTTATTAAGTATATCGAAAACCTATTTTTTTTTCTAGTTTGGATAGAGTGGTGAGGTATTTATTTTCAAATATTCAGAATTTTCTTTCTGGTTTTGTTTATCAAAAAATGATTTTTTTTTAAAGGGGGTGGGATTTTTAAGGCAACAATTATTCAACTCAAAAATTCATAAAAAAACATTATAAATGTATTACATATTATAAATAGAAAATACCAAAAATAAACACATGTAAAAAAGATTATATGACACAATGATACTGTCCGTCAAATAATGTCCGTCACCAGAGGGCTCATGGCGAATAAGACAGATGATCCAACACGTTTCGAATGTCTAGCATTCTTCTTCAGGGTGATTTACAGTATCAAAATCTAAAATAGAAAATGCAAATAAATATGTATACAAATATTCCAGAAAAATATCCACCATAAACCCACATCCCCAGATGTAGATATAATGATGACTCACTTTTCCTCAAAAAACATTCATGTGCCCAATATCTCAGGGTGTGCCCTCACAGTACTCCAGAATGGAGGTATTCACTTTTTGCACCACACACTCAGTAGTTTCCCATCCCTATAGCCCATAGGGGGGCAGAATAGAAAAATTCCACAAAGTGGTGTCTAAAATTCCCTCATCATATCAACTATAATGGGAGAGAAAATGGGATACATGGTTTTATGTACTGGAACGTACCTTGTAGCCAGAGCCTAGTGTGCAGGAAGAGGCCTCTCTTACAGCCCCGCCTCTGGAGCTACTGGAGTGGGGACAGCAAGCTCGGGAGCGCGGCGAGGTAGGAGTGCCTGGTGATGACAGCAGTCCGGTACGGTTGGTGGTCCTTCAGGACAGTCGGTGCAGGAGACAGCCTCTCTGGAGCTGGCACAGGTACTGGATAGCAGGAGCTGGTGGAGCAAGCCAGGTTAGGTGCAGGACAATAGCTGATATCAGGGTCAACAAGGCCGGGTAAGCAGGTAATCAGGAATTCACTCTTGGTGAGTGCAAGCGTAGTCAGATTCAGGCACAGGGTCTGGTAACGGTGGGCAGGAGAGCAGAGCGGAGTCATATCAAGTCAGGGGTCGGGTTGGAGAGGTTCGGATGGTCAGACAGACCCGGCTCGGTAGGGATAACAAGTACAACAGGACACAGATTTTACAGATACAACGCTGCAGATCAAAGAGCGAAGTGTCACTGCAGCTGCTGGCTTTTTAAAGGCAGAGTGGCACCAATCTTGCCTTAACGAGCATGTGCGCGCTCCTGCCACGCGTTCGACCGCCGTGCACGTGTAGTGGGCGCATGCTTGCGCACGTTTGGCGCACAGACACGCACATTTGGCGCACAAACACGCGCATTTGAGGCGCGCCTGCGCACAGGAACAGATGACTGATGCCGATTCTGGCCATTAGTACGTGTGCGCATGCTTGCTCGCCGGAGCCTACTGGTAGGTCCCTGACATTGCCCCCCCCCCCCAAGGGGCAGCCTCCGAAAGCCAAATCGGGTCCTTTTTTCAGGGTGAGCAGAAAAAAAAGCACAAATCAGTCTTTGTGCATTAATGTTGCTTTCAGGTTCCCAAGAATTGTCCTCTGGACCATACCCCTTCCATTTAACTAGAAACTGCGTTTGCCCTTGCCGTTTCCTACAGTCAAGGATGGCCTCCACCACGTATTCCTCGCAACCATCAACCAAAACTGGTTCCGGAGGACTGGCCCCTCTGTCATGAAAGGGATCAGGAAATGCAGGTTTCAACAATGAAACGTGGAACACTGGATGAACTTTAAGGGAATCGGGTAAAGATAGTTCATACGATACCTCATTGATCCTTCTTTGTATTGGAAAGGGCCCCATGAACTTCGGTCCCAACTTCTTGGAAGGACAGGCCAACCTGAGGTTAGTTGTAGATAGCCACACCTGGTCATCCGGTTTAAGATTCAGCTCACCTCTCTTCTTCCTGTCGAAGAACTTCTTGCTGTCGGCTTGGGCTTTAGTCACTGCTTCCCGCAACACCTGATTGTTGTGGCTGAGGAACTCCATCGTACTCTGCACTGCCGGAACTGGACATTCTGGAAAAAAGTCAGGTAGAAATGTTAGGTTAAAGCCGTAATTGGCAAAGAAGGGGGACTGTCCAGTGGCTGAATGGTTGGTGTTGTTATAGGCAAACTCTGCTAAGGGCAACAGGGAGACCCAGTCGTCCTGAGAGAAGGACGTGAAGCACCTAATGTACTGTTCAAGAGTCTGGTTGGTTCTCTCCGTTTGCCCGTTGGTTTGGGGGTGGTAGGCTGAGGAAAAGGCAAGTTCGATCTTCAAGGTCTCACATAGGGCTCTCCAAAAACGTGACGTGAACTGAACACCCCTATCAGACACGATGTTAGCAGGGACTCCATGTAACCGTATGATCTCCTTGATGAAGACACCGGCAGTCTCTGCAGCTGTCAGGGTACCCTTTAATGGAAGGAAATGAGCCATCTTAGATAGATGGTCTACGACCACAACAATTGCCATACACCCTTCAGAACATGGAAGCTCCACTATAAAATCCATGGCAATCATCTTCCAGAGTCTATCAGGTACAGGTAAGGGTTTCAGTAGTCCCCAGGCTCGGTTCCTTGTAGTCTTGTTCCGATTGTAGGTGGGACATGTAGTAACACGATCTGCAGAAATCTTCTAAGTCTGGCCACCAGAAGGTTCGACGTACCAGTTCGAGGGTTTTGCGAACCCCAAAGTGCCCTGCCAACGGGTGGTCCTGAAGGAGCTTCAAGACCTCCACGCGATTACTTCCCGGAACAAAAAATGTACTTCCTTTCCAGGACAGTCCATCCCTGGATGTTAAAGTGGTACCAGGAGGTTTGGAAGCGTTCGTTGATGCCTCCATAATTTGAGAAAGCATATCAGTCTGGAGAAGTAAAAAATTACCTGCTGGTAGGATGGTGTCGGGAACAGATACATCCTTGGGGTTATCATGCATCCGGGATAGTGCATCCGGCTTGATGTTCTTTGAACCCGGTCGGTACCTAATGTGGAAACAGAAATGTGAGAAAAACAGTGCTCAGCGGGCCTGCCAGGGTTTCAACCTCTTAGCTGATCTCAGATATTCGAGATTTTTGTGATCAGTATAGGATAATACTGGATGGGCTGCTCCTTCTAACAGGTACCTCCATTCCTCCAAGGCGGTCTTGATGGCAAATAATTCACGGTCATCGACATCATAATTTCTCTCCGCGAGAGAGAGCTTCCGGGAGAAGAACCCGACAGGATGCATTAGATCTTTATTTCCCTGGCGTTGGGAGAGAACAGCACCCACTGCAACTTCAGATGCATCTACTTCGAGGAGATAAGGTAGTGCCGGATCAGGGTGGCTGAGGATAGGGGCTGAGGTAAAAAGTTTTTTAAGTGTGTCGAAGGCCCTTTGGCCTTCTGGATTCCAGCGAAAACGTAGGTTTTGTTTGGTTAGTTGTGTGATGGGAGAAATTATTGCAGAAAACCCCCTGATAAACCTCCTATAGAAGTTTGCAAACCCCACGAAGCATTGCACTCCTTTCTTGTCCAGGGGTACCGCCAATCAAGTATAGCAGACACTTTTTGAGGGTCCATTTTGATTCCTGTAGGGGAGATCACCAGACCCAGGAACTGGATGGTTAGTTGCTCAAATTCATATTTCTCCGCCTAGGCATACAATCTGTGTAAACGGAGCCGGCTGAGGACTTTACGGACGTGTTCCCGATGTCTGTCTAGTGATCCGGAAAATACTAAAATGTCATCAAGATAGACAATCACAAAGATGTCGAGGAAATCTCTGAACACATCATTGATGAAGGGTTGGAAGGTGGCAGGTGCGTTGCACAGAGCGAAGGGCATGACTAGGTATTTGTAGTGACCGAATCGGGTACAAAAGGCTGTCTTCCACTCATCCCCCTCCCGAATACGGACCAGGTTGTAGGCTCCTCTCAGGTCCAACTTGGTGAAGACGATGGCCGATCTTAGCTTTTGGAAGAACTCGGGTACCAAGGGTAGCAGGTATCGGTTCTTCACCGTGATGTTTTTTAGCTCGCGATAGTCTACTCAAGGACGAAGGGATTGGTCCTTCTTGGTAACAAAGAATATCCTGGCGCCTGCTGGAGAGGTAGAGGGCCGAATAAATCCCTTGTCCAAATTTTCATCAATCTATATCTTTAGGGCCTCTTGCTCCTTTTCTGATAATGGAAAAATATGCCCAAATGGAATTTCGGCCCCTGGAAGGAGCTCGATAGGACAGTCATAAGGGCGATGAGGCAGAAGGGAGTTGGCCCCCTGTTTACTGAAAACATCCAGGAATTTGTGATAGAGTTCAGGAATGGATTGAAGCAGGCTTGGGTCAGAGTCCATGCATAGTAGGGTAGTAGGTGAGCAAGAGGGCCCAGGAATACAGTGTTGCTGACAGTAGGGGGACTGAAATGACACTTCTCCGGATACCCAGTTAATCAGAGGGTTGTGGGCCTGGAGCCAGGGTAGGCCTAGGATCACCGGTTGCAGCGGGGAGGAAATAACGTCCAGGATCAGCAGTTCCTTGTGTTGAGGGGCGATTAAAGCAGGCAGAGGAAGAGTCTCTTGGGTCACCTGCCCTGAACTAATGCGGGAGCCATCGGCCAGAAAAACAGAGAGTCCATGAGTCTTTCTTCGTAGGGGGATGTTGTGCAAGTTGACAAAGGCGGAGTCAATGAAGCAGCTACATGCGCCGGAGTCAATGATATCGTTGACTGGAACCCTCCTTCCCTGGCACTGTAACGAGAAAGGTAGAGCAAGGTGGGTTGCGTTGGCCGACAAAGCTGAAAAGTTAACTGGAGCTGAAAGAAGGCACTTACGTGTCTTAACAGGACAGTTGCGTACGTAGTGACCAGCCCCGCCACAGTACAGGCAAAGGTTCAGTTGGCGGTGGCGTGCCCATTCTTTGGGTGGTAGTGTTGGTCGCATAAGGCCGAGTTGCATGGGCTCGGAAGTGTCCAGAGTGGTGCTGGGAAGATTAGGGCAGGTGGGAGGTAGGTAGTGAGAAGCAGGCATTGGTACTCTTGTGGTCATCCAGGCGGGACGACTTGGCTGAGAAGAACGCTCGGCCCGGCGTTCACGTAGCCTGCGGTCAATCTGGATGGCCTTGGTGATCAGGTCTTCGAGGGTCTCAGGTACCCCAACTCGGACGAGCTCATCTTTTAAGCTTTCGGAAAGGCCCAGGTGAAACTGGTGCCGCAGAGCTGCGTCGTTCCAATGGGTGTCTGCACTCCAGCATCTAAAGTCTGTGACGTAGTCCTCGGCCGCTCTGCGACCTTGCTGGAGCGCGAGCAGGGCAGACTCAGTGGTGGCAGCTCGTTGAGGGTCATCATAAAGCTGAGCCATGGTCTCAATGAAGGTGAACAGGGTCCGCATCTGGTCACCGTTCTCTTCGAGCAGCCGATGGGCCCAGGTCTGGGGTTCACCCTGTAATAGGGAGATTACAAATCTGGCAAGGTAGGAGTGCCTGGTGATGACAGCAGTCCGGCACGGTTGGTGTTCTTCAGGACAGTTGGTGCAGGAGACAGCGTCTCTGGAGTTGGCACAGGTACTGGATAGCAGGAGCTGGTGGAGCAAGTCAGGTTATGTGCAGGACAATAGCTGATATCAGGGTCAACAAGGCCGGGTAAGCAGGTAATCAGAAAGTCACTCTTGGTGAGTGCAAGCATAGTCAGATTCAGGCACAGGGTCTGGTAATGGTGGGCATGAGAGCAGAGCGGAGTCAGATCAAGCCAGGGGTCGGGTTGGAGAGGTTCGGATGGTCAGACTGAGTCAGCTCGGTAGGGATAACAAGTACAACAGGACACAGGTTTTACAGATACAACGCTGAAGATCAAACAGCGAAGTGTCACTGCAGCTGCTGGCTTTTTAAAGGCAGAGTGACGCCAATCGTGCCTTAACGAGCACGCGCCCCCTCCCGCCACGCGTGCGACCGCCGTGCATGTGTAGTGGGCGCATGCGTGCGCACATTTGGTGCACAGACGCGCACATTTAGTGCACAGACGCGCGCATTTGAGGCGCGCCTACACACAGGAACAGATGACTGATGCCGATTCTGGCCATTAGTACGTGTGCGCATGCATGCTCGCCGGAGCCTACTGGCAGGTCCCTGACACATGGTTCGAAAAAGGGGGATTAATAGATGTATTTAAACCATCAAAAGAGGAAAGCAAAAAACTCTCAAATGAATATCCAAACATGAGAAACTCACCAAATAATGATGGAGGGAATCAAAAAAAAAAACGGAAAAAGGAGCAAAACAAGATCTCCTTAAAACCAGGCCACAAAAACAGGAACAAAAGTACAAAGTAAAAAAGGAATGGCAAATGTTGCTAAAGATAGAGGGAATACCTATTGGGTGACCTCTAAAAACCTCCTGAATCCTCCCATAGATGGAGGGGGAATGACACCAAAGTGCTCCCCTTGGCGTCCTTAAATACTTACCTTGTCCTCGTACCAGGTGATGGTGATTGATCCCCTCCTCCCGGCCGTGGCGCTCCCTGTTTAGTGCGACACGGCAGGGCCAGAAACATCCACGAATGTCATTTCCGGAAATGGAAGTTCCTTTGCGGCCATCTTGCTCCTGGGCAATCGCCACATCCAGAGCTAGCAGCCACGCAGCTAGAGGAACCACCAAGCCACAGTGGGGATGGACATCTGTAAGAACAGAGGAGCAAGATAGGATGTAACTGCGGCCCGAGATCCCCTGAATCAGGAGAAAGGTGTGCCGCTAGGCCCGCGGTGGTCATCCCCAGACCGGAAACTCTGCGGCCATCTTGCTAATGGGCTTTGCCATATCTGAGACATGGCAGCTGCTCACCGCGAGAACCCACCATATCACGATACATCACAGGGGGGCAAAGGCAACCAAGGGCAGGGGAGGATCTATGAGTGGCACAGAAATCCCTCTAAGAATAGGTATCTGTGCCACAAAGTCCGTGGAAGTAGTTTCCAGACCGGAAACACCGCCACTGTCATTTTTCCTTTGGGCTTGGCTGCAAAGAAGGTCTGGCAGCCCCTCACCCAGAGGGATGCCAGACCAAGGTTGAAATAGATTAACAGACAAGTCCAAAGGCAAGGGGAGATCTATCCTGTGGCCTATAACCCCCAAAGCAAGTAACCAAGGGGGGAAAAAAGGCCACATTGTCATAACCTGGAGGGATGTACATGGAGGGAAAAATTGTCCCTCTAAATCTATTATAATGCTCCGTAATGAATGGAAAATGACAGAGCAAAAAAAAAGGAAACAAAAACCACCGCTGCCGGGGGATAGCCCTCATGAATGTACATCCCAATGGGCATAGAAAAAAAAAAACAGGCTAAGCCTGTGATTCTTCCCCTGGCAGCAGATGGGAAAGGGATTATGGGAACTAAGGCAGTGCTGGGCACTGAAGTGAAGAAAGAGATGAAGATTGCACAGCCCTGAGACATTGGTTGTACACAATTAAACACATAACAATTCCTTAGTAGCATTTATTTGAAAAAATACATACGTAAAGAACATTTTATTTTGACAATGAAAAATGGTCTAATGCCAAAATATATATAATACATAATTATATATATACAATACAAAAACAAAAAAGAAACCCTATCTATGTATCTCCAAGGGTTGATTCAGTTAAAACAGAGGCCTCATATATGGCCTGTAAATGGGGTGTATATAAAAGGGAGTGAAGATGTTGGGGAATTGATCCACCCCAAATTCACGCAGATACTGAGGAGAGCTAGTCAATTGATGACAAATCCAAGAAAAGAACAAGGAAAGAGGGAGAGCAGTGTGTAAATTATATCCCCAAACTGCCAAAAAAACAAAAAACAGAAGAAACAGAAAAGGGGCAGAGAATCAGTCCATTTTCCCAGAGCTAAATCCTTCCAAAAAGGATCTATAGCTTTCCATCTTGTTTAAACCAGGGGGTGTTGGGGGCATGGCTTGACGCATGGAGCAGTGAGACGTGTCTTCTCCTGGCTCCCTGGACCTCCAGCTTACGGCTCAAAACCGGCCCAGATTCAACACATAGGGAAGGACAGGTCCCGGGCACAGAAGGGCACTGGTGGGGAGCGAAAAGGAGGCGATTGGGAGGACTATTTTGCCCGATCCTGGGCCGCATCGCAGCGCCGTTCTGAATCCAAGATGGCGCCGGCGCCTTCATCCCCAGCACGCTCTGAATCGTCCCTGCTTTTACAGGTGAGCGCACATGGTCATCTTTCTCTCCCTGGGGAATCAGACTTTGTGCTCACCAGGAGACGCTCTAATGCCTCTCTGGGCTTGGGTGAGGGATAGGACATGATAGCACAAATCCGTTTCCTGCACAGCTATATTATATCCCTGCCCACCAAGGCTGATTTTGAACACTGTGTCCATAGGATTGAAAAGGCCTATAAGAAGGAGATTTCTGACTTTAAAAAGGATGTGGGAGCACGCTTTGAGGACTAAGATGCCACTACAGATAGCCTCAGCAATGTGGTACAGACACATGACAAGATCCTGAACTCCCATACTGTAATGCTGCAGCAGTTAGCGTACCAACAAGATGATATTGAGAACTGTAATCGTCGCAATAACATTTGCATTCATGGAATTCCCGCCATTTTTAACCAATTGCTGCAGCGCCCCAAGGATGATGCCATTGAGCTGGACCGGGTTCACAGGACCTCTGGCCCTCGGCCCCAGGACCCCTCCTTCATTCATGACACACTAAGCTTTTATGGGGTACCCTTTCACTTAGCTCTAGCCTGCTCTGATGCTTTTGTTAACCCCAGGGATTTTTTTATTTTTTTTCTCAGGTTGTTCAGGCACCATGACTCAGTTCAGAAGTCATCAGCAGACTCTCTTCGAGTGTCCATTATATGTAACCTCAGATAGCTTGTCTGTTCTTTTGCAGTCTCATCGTTGCAAGGTTTTTTCGTATTGAATCTGCACTTAATTGTAGAATTTGTTTACTTGTTCATTTCCTCTATTACATATGTTTGACCTATTTTGTTTTGTTCCCATGCCACTGTTTTTTTTCCGTGTCATATATGTCGCATTTCGTTTTTTTTTTTTCCACAATTATTTTTCCGTGGAGCTGGGGTCCAGGGATCCACCCTGCCCGGCGACCTTCCCCCGTCCCCCTCCCCCCAAGGAGTTTTTCTTTTTTCGCGAAGTCACTATGGACGCTGTTCGGCTTACGGCTGTATGCCTTGCTGCGAGGTATTTTCTTCTTTCCTTACAGTTTTTTGGAGCCACCTAGTAGCTTTTTTGTTATTGCTCTTTATTTCTTCTTATTATTTTTTTTGATTGATTGTGTTGGTCGCCTTCTCCACCCCCCCCATCCATGTGTATTCTTTGCCCTTCCTGCTTTGCAATATGGGGGGTGTGGACGGTGACCAGGACCAGACCATGTCCTCATTCATTCATTTTCTGGACCTTTTTGTTCTGTGCCCCTATCTGTTCTTCTCTCTTTTGTCTACTCTCCTCTCTTCTTTCCTTTGTCTTCTTCCCTTCCTCTCCTCTCTCTTTGGATCCCTACTGGCTGTGTCTCCGTTTCTGTGGGTTGCTGATAAGTACTCCTTCTGCTTCATGTGCTTCTGTCCCCCTACCCCTTCCCCCTCACCTAGATGTACCATGGCTTCTGATTGCCCATTAACCTTAGCAACCTTCAACTGTAGGGGGTTCAACACGCCTGAGAAGCAGAGCCAGATCCTTTACCACTTCCACAAAAAAACTTTCCAATATTTTACTATTGCAGGAAACCCACTTCCGTTCTGATTCCATACCGGCTATACGCAATAAATTTTACTCACAATGGTTCCATAGTGCCAATCCCAGGGCCAAGTCTAAGGCCGCAAACACACGGAGGGACATATCAGATGGAAACGGTCCTCGGACCGTTTTCATCAGATATGTCCGCTGGGCTATTTTGGTCCGATGGCGTGTACACACCATCGGTTCAAAATCCCCACCGGCAGACAGCGCGGTGACATGGCGGTGACGGTGACGCCGCTACGTCAACGCACCAGGAAGTAAACAACTTCCACGCATGCGTCGCATCCATACAACGCTTGTGTGGGAGGATATGTCCGCTGGTGAGTGTACTGACCAGCGGATATATCTGACGGACATGTCTCCGGCAAACAAATTTTAAAGCATGCTTTAAAATTTGTCCACCGGACAAATATGTCCGCTAGCCCATACACACATAGGTCTTAGACACTCTTGTTGATGTTAATGGCCACTTCATTTTTCTCAAGCTGAAACTAAACAATTTCCTTTTCACAGTGGCCAACATCTACGTACCTAATACGGGTCAGGCTTGGTTCCTCTCCTCGGTTCTCACCAGACTGTCTTCCTTCGGGGGTCCCTGTTTCATCATTGGTGGAGATCTCAATGTCGTCATGTCCCCGTCTGCTGACACATCCTCGGGTAAGTCCTCTATACCACACTCAAAGAAAAATGAGGAATCCCCTCCCGGTGTGGGGCTTTAAAGGCAACAGTAATTAGAGTAAGAGTAATACATACAAAATGGTTTTATTTGTCAATTATATAGAAAAGAAACACATAATAAATTTAAAAACAATGACATAGATAAAAAAGTTGAAACTGATCCACAGAGTAAGTGCAAGGCACTACGCGTTTTGGGTATTCCCTTCTTCAGGGGACCCAAGTCTGTATGGAATTGGGATATATCTAATAGATTTACAAAAAACAAGAAACAAACATATTGTGGATAATGACTTACAGTACAAAAAACAGATAGCAGCGTAAATATCAAGTCCAATTAGCAATGTCATACCAGTCAAAACTTTTTCAACTTTGCAAAACACTAAAGAGGCATCTCGACCGTGGCACAGAAATTCCTAAGGATGGTGGAATGCAGGAATAAGGAGCTGGAGTCTCACATCTCAAAAAGCAAACCCTGGGCCAAAACTGCCAAAGCGTGAAAGTGTATTGTCCCTAAAAATAAAGGACAGCATCCACATAAATATATGAAGGGCAAATAACTTGTAAAGCTATATAAGAGAGTATACCAATTGGTACCTTATCAGAAATTCCTGGTAGCAAATATTATAAAAAGTAAGGAGCACATACCTATGAATAGGGAGTGAGTTTTGTAAATTGGCCAGAGGGGTCAAGAGAGAGCACAGATGCTGAGGATCTGAAAGGTAATCATGAGAAAATATGGCTAAGCCTAAACATACATGGTAAGGAAGGGAGAAATTAACTAACCAGAAGGATGGGAGCCATCCACATACCTCTAGGGTTCACAGAAGAAACACCACCGCCATCTGCCAAGTCACACAGTGACGTAGCCATGCACGATAAGTCAATGCAGGGGAATGGGCGGGGCCCAATCGCGTCATGTGTTCACCGCCCAAGATTCCCTGGCAGAGACATGGGAGGAGGCGGAGTCGGGTGGCAAGCGTAGCATGCGACACCGCCGCCTATTGAAATGAATGGAAGATGAAAACAGCGTCATGACGCCGAACGCGTCATGACGCCGGTCACATCGAATAAACATGTGACCGTATCAGATGACCGTATGGAGTCACGTGACCATGAGGAAATCATCTGACCATAGGGTCAGCTAAAAATGTGAGGGAATGGAGCGTCATGACGTGGAATGCGTCATGGCGCGGTAGCGTAGAGTGACCACATAACTGTCAGCACAGTAAATGGACACAGAGTAGACAAATTGTAAAAAGTGCGAGTGACATACAGGTGGTACCATGAGGCAGACATACAGAGCCCACGCCAGACCGTGCATGCATGGATAAACAATACCACGATAAGGGTAAAAAATTGTGCTCACTAAAATGATACCCCTATGGCAAAACCCTCAAAAAAGGAGTAGAAAAAATAGCTCAAAAGGCAGTGCTAGCGATGGCTGAACAGGAATACTCAATAAGGGGAATAATGACACGCTATAAAAATTCACGTAAGAAAAAACGCATTATTTTCTATGGAATGAAGGCAGTAGGCCACCAAAGGGTCCAGAGATATAGGGCCAGATTCAGCAAGACTTGCGCTGGAGTAATTCGATATGCGCCGCGTAACTGTGAAGATGCGCTGTTGTTTCTATGTGGCCGTACCCACCAAACCAGACGCGACAGAAAACGGGCCATTTCAGATCGGCTTAAATTTCCGACGCCAGAGTCTCGTCAGCGCATAATTTCGCTTGGCGCATCAGTCGCGCCTATTGATTTCCCCTGCAAATATGCAAATGAGGGAGATTTCCCAATTCGCGAATGGATTACCACCATACGCTGGCTACATGCGCCGCACCTATCTCGTCCGTCCGGCGCAAAGTTATTTCTACAAATAGCTGCTTTATCTTTACTCCAGACGGCCACAGGTCAGCAGGAGAGCAGCTACAGCAGCGTTACCGACGATAAGAGCTAGCTGAGCACCCCCACTTGCACCTCTGTCCATGCTTGTCTGTCAACTATTACAGCCATGGAGGAAGACATCATAGGTCTCCATAGCCGAGATGACGGCTGACAGCTCCTGGCCTTTAGAGTTCAGCTTTCTCCTGTGTGTTTGCGGGGAACGGGAGCAGCCATCTCAGAACAAAAAGTAACTTCACTGCGGGGAGGGGGAACAGGACATACTTTAGTGCCGGAATGGCGCATCTACGGGCGCATTTAAACGCCCAACGGAACGCATTGCGCTGACGTTTCCCGTGAAGTGGTGCCGACGGAAGTTGTGAGCATGCGCACAAGGGGGCCGAGTGAAGCCTCACTTACTGCGCATGCTCCGTGGATGATGCGCTGAACGTAAGCCTCTGCGCTGGGCTCCGCCCATCATTTACATATGATCACACCCACTTCCACTTGCGTCGGGTTACGCCAGCGCATTATCGTTACTCTGGCGCAAGTTTACGCGCAAGTGCTATGTGAATAACAGTACTTGCGCCGAAAGTGTCGGCGGAGTAACGTAAATGAGAAACGTTACTCCAAAGTAAAGAAGCGCCCATCTACCTGAATCTGGCCCATAGTGGAAAAACCGGGGCAGGAATCTATCCCCTGTGTGATCCACATCTCTGTGACGGCGCACATATTGACCCAAAGGTCATTTTTCTCAAGCTGAAACTAAACAATTTTCTTTTCACAGTGGCCAACATCTACGTACCTAATACGGGTCAGGCTTGGTTCCTCTCCTCGGTTCTCACCAGACTGTCTTCCTTCGGGGGTCCCTGTTTCATCATTGGTGGATATCTCAATGTCGTCATGTCCCCGTCTGCTGACACATCCTCGGGTAAGTCCTCTATACCACCATCTGCACTGACACGCATTAAAACTCTCCTTCATTCATCCCTTCTGGTGGATGTTTGGCGCATCCAGCATCCTACAGAGAGGGATTTCAGTCATTACTCACCGGCACATAACTCCTATAGCAGACTGGACCATTTTCTAATATCCCAATCTCTGTTAGACACTCTCATTCAGGCGTCCATAGGTCAACTGCTTTGGTCCAACCATGCACCTGTCTACCTGACCCTTACACATCCCCCATCATCATCACGTAGAGGTACACACTGGAGGTTTAATGACAATTTGCTCCGCCATTCAACATTTTGTCTCTGATCATCTCTCGGACACCACCTCCCCTATCATTCAATGGGGGGTACTGAAATGTGTGATAAGAGGTGTGCTCATTCAACATGGCTCCCGTCTCAAACAGATGCGTTCCAGTGACATCTGTCGCCTCCTCTCCATTATAGCGGAGCTTGAACCTCTGCATAAACGCGATCTTGACCCTGCTTTCTTTGTTCAACTGTCGAATGCCCGTAGAGATCTTCTCCAGCTTCTTGATTCACATTCGCTAATAGCTTGTGATATGGCTCGCAATTTCCATTACTCGCTGGCCAATAAATGCGGCAAACAGCTAGCTCGGGTCCTGCACCCTAGATCATCGCGATGCACCATCCCCTTTATTTCTCGTCCTGATCATACCAAATCATTCAATACGACGGGTATATCCTCCGCCTTTCGGGAATATTATTCTCACCTTTATAATCGAATGCCCACCGGCCCGGCCACGCGCTCTGCTCCGTCGGGTGACGATATGTGGGATTACATTGTTGAAACGGCATTGCCCACCATTGCCACCTCTGATGTGGCTGAATTAGACAATCCCTTAAGCTCGTTAGAGTTTCTAGGCTCCATCAAGGGCTTGAAGGTAGGCAAGTGTCCTGGCCCCATTGATGGCTAAGGCGTTCAATACCATGGATGACTCCCTTCCTCCACCCAAGGCCTTGCTATTCCGCTAATATCTCCATTCTTCCCAAGCCGGGCAAGGACCCCTCCCAATGCAGCAGCTGCTTAATGTGGACCTAAAATTGTTTGCCAAGGTTTTGGCCAACCGTCTCTCCCTTCTACTTCCAGGTGTGATCCACAATGACAATACCACCAAAACAATTAATTTAATCTCCCTTATCCAACACAAAGGCCTAAAGGCCTGCCTCCTTTCCATCGATGCTGAAAAAGCGTTTGATCGGGTCAACTGGAGATTCCTCCTGTATTCGTTGGAACAGTTAGGGCTGGGCACGTCCTTTATCTCTAAGGTGAAGTTCCTTTTACTCACATCCTTCGGCCTCAGTCTTGGTTAATGGCTGTACCTCGGAACCATTTGACATCTCCAACGGCACCCAGCAGGGCTGTCCCCTGTCCCCCCTTCTTTTCGTCATCTTAATAGAACATTTAGCATGTGCCATTAGACAAAACACCTCCATACATGGGATCCAAACGCCTTCCTCTCATCACAAGTTATCTCTTTATGCGGATGACTTCTGGTGTACGTACATTGCCCTTTTTTTCCCAGCCATCACTCTTTGCGGAATTCCATCGCTTTGGCTCATTTAGCAATTTTAAACTTAACGTTTCCAAGACTGAGGCCCTCAACATATCCCTCCCCCTGCCACTATGACCATGCTTAAAGCCAATTTTTCTTTTCAGTGGCAAGCAAGGGGGATCTCGTATCTCCGGGTCATCATTCCATCCAATCTCGCCAACCTCTTTTCCCTCAATTATGTCCCGTTACTCTCTCGCGTATGGAAGGATTTGGAGGAATGGGGAGGGCCTTCTCTGCCATGGTTCGGTCGGATCAACACTCTAAAAATGGACACTCTCCCCAAGCTTCTATATCTTCTCCAAACGGTCCCTATTATAGTCCCCAAATTTTTCTTTATTTCCCTACGCTCTCTTGCCATTAGATTTTTATGGAGTCGGGGGTTGCCTAGGGTGAAGTATAATTTGCTCACCCGTCCAAAATTGCAAGGTGGAGCTGGTCTCCCTGACTTCAAAACGTATTACAAGGCTGCCCATATAGCGCGTGTTTTGGAATGGTTCCTACGTCCATTCTTAAAAGCCTCTGTTGCCATAGAACAGGACCTGGCTCATGTGGATCTTAGGGCCCTACTGTGGGCATATAGGTCTGACTTGGCGCGCATGCCACCTCCCTCCCCGTTAACGTTGGCCTCTCTCAGGATCTGGTATAATAGGGGGTTGTGCTTCCTTCTATCCTCTGATCCTTCTCCATTGACCTCCTTATTTGATAATCCCTCCTTCCCTCAGGGTGTCGGAGTCCCATCGTTAGGTCCCTTCAAAAGGACCGAATGGCCACAGGCGTGCTCGTTTGTACATCCGACACTGGGGACATTGTGAGAGGATTTAAACAGGGTTTCCAACATTTTTCACCAGTTGCCTGGCTGTGGATCAGGGCCAAAATCTTTTTTCACAGTACATAGAGGTTTGTCATCCTGTATTGTTCAATATGAAGGAGTACAGCAAGGAGATCAGGCCCTAAGTGGAAGGGTTGGTTCTGCATGTGGTCTCAAAAGCAGTTGACAACGATGGGTGTTCATGAGGCTTCATAAAAGCCTCCACAAAGTGGTGGATTTGTATATAACGAAAACATTCTGATTCGGGGATCTCGTGAGAGTCACATAAGTATTGATATGAACAGACTCCTCTGGCTATTAGCTGAGAAAAGGATGTTGTGAAGCCCATTTGTCTCCACCATTCAAAGCTTTGAGGATACTACATCCTAGGAGGGAATATAGGACAGTTAAGCAGGGGCAAAAGAGGAAGATGGGGGTTATCAAGTAGGCAGATTTTTTAATAGAGTCCCAGACCAAGAGAGTGTGGGTCAAAATTGATTTAAGAGATTTGGGACGGTGTGTGGGGGAAATCCAAGGTATGGAAGAAAGAGGGATAGGATTGACGACCGGGTCATCAATAAGGATCCATAGAGGAGCCGAAATGCCCACATGTAGTTAGGCGATAGGAGTGACCTGGGCAGATTTATAATAGCGGGCAATATTAAGGTCCCCCAACCTACTCCTGACTTTTTAGGCATACAAAAGAGACCTGTTAAGCCATGGTTTAGTTCTACCCCAAATACATTTCAGAATACAGCTTTGCAAGATATGAATGACATGGGAGGAATCCTGATAGAAATAGCCATAAATGAATATAGTAGTGTGGGGAGAAAAGAGATTTTAGTAGCATGGATACGGCCCATTCAGGAGATTCTAGGGATATTCCAGGTATCTAACAATCATTTCAGAGAAGATATGAGCGGGGTTAGTTGGCGGTGTATAGAGTATGGAAAGAAGCGGTAAGGTAGACCCACAGGTACGGCAATGAGGACATCCACTGAAACTGAAATGGCGCTTGCAAAGAGTCGTTTGAGAATCAGTAGAGAAACATTCAGAGCTTGTGATTTGGATGGGTTAATATGAAGACCCAAGATGGTTGCAAAATCACCCATGAGGGAGAGAAGTTTTAGTAAGGTGGTGTGCGGAGGGGAAAATTACATAAGCATGTCATCTGCAAACATTTCCAATTTATGTGTAACTCCAGCCAGCTCCACCCCCCTTATGTTTGGATTAGCACCTATATGGACCACTAGAGATTCTAGCACAATTATGAACAAAAGCAGAGACAAGGGGAAACCTTGCCGTGTGCTTCTCGCGATAGGGAAAGTGGACGACTCATAGCCAATGTATCTCACTAAGGTATAAAGCTATAAGGGAGACAAACCAAAACAGAAACCTATTGCCAAGCCCTCTATGGTGTAAATCTGTTCACAGGTAGGTCCAAGAGAGAGTGTTAAAAGCCTTACAAATATCCAGGGAGAGCAGGAGAAGTGGCTGTGATCTCTGATGTGCATAGTGAGTAAGGAGGGTCGCACATCGAATGTTATTCGTGTCCTAATGTAAGGGCACAAAACCCACCTAATCATTATGGATTAGGGCGTAAATGATCTTATTCAGCCGAGATGTGAGTATTTTAATTATTGGAATTAGATATATTTTAAGTCAAAGAAGACTAGCATTTTTTAGAAAGAGGTCACCAATAACAACCTTTCTATATCTTTGTTTCTTTAAAGGGTAACTCAACTTTCATGGGGGAAAAGAATAGCAAATAAAAGAAAAAAATAATATAGCGTGTAAGTCATATTGTAATTGAATGTTAATAAAAAGTACCTTTCTTTATCATACATCACTGGACACAGAGCACCAAAGTCATAACTATGTGGGTTATACGACAACTATAGGTGAATGGACATTGATACACTTCAAAAGACAGGAAACCCGCTCCCTATATGTGACAGAACCCACTGTCACTGTATGTCTTGGAAAGGATTGTGGGCGTGCCTCCTACCGACAGACTATGGCCTGGAAAGATACTGGAGACCTGAAGCTGGCATTATTGTGATGTAATGTAATGTTACAGCCCCACACCCCCCACCCCCCCCCCTCTTGTTGCTGGACACAGACAATGGAGAGTGGACTGCAGACGTCTCTCCGCAGGGGGTGTGTACTGAGAAGCTAGGCTGCCTGCTTACCATAATCTCATTAGGTATCTGTACACTGTTTCAATGTCCAAAGGCTAAGACACGGCTAAGGGGAGTGTCCCTAACTGTGTGTAAAACTGTATAGTTTGGATTTTAATAAACAGTTAAGCTCTGGTTGTGTAACCCTCAACATGTGTGGATTGTCTCGTGATTGAGGGGTTAAGGGCTGGTTATGGCGAATCGCCAGGCTGCGGGTGCGTTTGGAGGACAGGAGACACAGGTCTGGCAGATGTGCCCACCTGGGGTGTCTGAGATCCGTCACAGTGGTGGCAGCGGTGGGACGTCTCCTGCAGTCCAGGACATCCAAACCACCACCAGGATTCAAGATCTGGGCAGCTGCCGAGAAAAGATACGGGGACCAGTCAGCATGAGAGCGGAGTTCGGGAGGAGGCTGCAAGGCATGCGGAAGAAACATCGGGGACCAGTGACAGAGCGCACCATGCTCGGCTGGGAGGATGTGATCCGCCGGCAACTCTGGCATGAGGCGCTAAGCTACGAGCGGCACCATCAGGGGAAGATCCTTCCCTCCTCCATAGAGATGTACTGGACGCAGTACTGTGCGCGAGGGAACGACCGCGAGATGATTGGGCCAGGAGGAGATGAAGCTGGACGCCAGCTACAGAGCCCTCCGGTGGTTTACGGCTGAACTTTGGCCAGGTATAGCAGATGGCAGCCCGACAGAAGGCGTTGGCTACGGCGGCGTGGGGCTGCGCCATCAAAAAAAATGTACGGAGACCCAGACTTTGGGAGCGATGAGGAGCGGCGGCTGGAAAACATCCTGGACTCCTGAGATGAGGTGCTGGACCTCCCTGAAGAGGCATGTGACCTGGAGGAATTGGAGTTCCTGGTTGAGCAGGAATTTGAGCTCGAAATTGCATACAAGCGGCTGTTTGATGGTGATCAGCAGCAAGTCCAGAGTATCTCATCTGGGGCCCCAGCAGAAGCGCTGGCTACAGGGCAGAGTGCCCCTGGCATCTGTCCAGCATCAGAAAAAGAGTTGGCTCCGGAGAGTCTGAGAGATGATCTGCGTGAGCTGTTTCCCCAACAGCCGATATCTCAACCTGGAGTAGAGGAAGCATTTCTCCCTCCCCAGCAATTGGACACTACCCCAATGTTCATCCCCCCAGCAGAAGCATTGGCTATGGAGCAGAGTGCCACTATAATCTGCCTAGCATCAGAAAAAGAGTTGGATCCGGAGAGTCTGAGAGATGACCTGCGTGCGCTGTTTCCCCAACTGCAGATATTCCCACCGGGAGTAGAGGAAGCAATTCTCCCTCCCCAGCAATTGGACACTACCCCAGTGGTTCTCCCCCCAGCAAAAGCGTTGGCTATGGAGCAGAGTTCTGATGGTCCCTGCCCAGCCCTCAGTATGTTTTTGGACGGTTTGGGAGACAGCCCCTGTCAGAAGTCACCCCAGTGGCTGGTCACAGAACCGGCAGGGGAGAAAACCCTTCCCCCTCTCCAGCAGCTGTACCCAACTTTTTCATATGTCCCCCCGGCAGAAGCGCTGGCTACAGGACAGAGCACTGATGGTCTCTACCCAGCATCAGAACAAGAGATGAAGAACCCAGGAGATAGTCCCTGCAAGATACCTTCTCAGCGGCTGGTAACTACACCAGGAGAAAAGCAAGTACCTTTGCCTCCCCAAATGCCTCCCTTACCAGCCTACGTTCCTTTTGCCTCCCCTACCAGCCTACGTTCCCTACCAGCTGAAGCGCTGGAAGCAGGGCAGAGGATTATTCAGCTTCCCCCAATATCTGCAACCCCGCCCCGGATCAGAGGAGTGCAGACAGCTGTTCCCACTCTGCAGCGGCTGTTTTTATTCTCGGGAGACCGTATGTGCGGTTTTGCTCCCCAGCGCCAGAGTCGTACTTTTACTTTTCCTGTTTGCCTGGGGTGGAAGTTTGTGACTAACGCAGGTCCAGACCAGTTGAGGGTCAGGAACCCGGTTAGTCTGTTTTTAAAAGGGGAGAAATGTGACAGAACCCACTGTCACTGTATGTCTTGGAAAGGATTGTGGGCGTGCCTCCTACCGACAGACTATGGCCCGGAAAGATACTGGAGACCTGAAGCTGGCATTATTGTGATGTAATGTAATGTTACAGCCCTACACCCCCCACCCCCCCCCCCTCTTGTTGCTGGACACAGACAATGGAGAGTGGACTGCAGACGTCTCTCCGCAGGGGGTGTGTATTGAGAAGCTAGGCTGCCTGCTTACCATAATCTCATTAGGTATCTGTACACTGTTTCAATGTCCAAAGGCTAAGACAAGGCTAAGGGGAGTGTCCCTAACTGTGTGTAAAACTGTATAGTTTGGATTTTAATAAACAGTTAAGCTCTGGTTGTGTAACCCTCAACATGTGTGGATTGTCTCGTGATTGAGGGGTTAAGGGCTGGTTATGGCGAATCGCCAGGCTGCGGGTGCGTTTGGAGGACAGGAGACACAGGTCTGGCGGATGTGCCCACCTGGGGTGTCTGAGATCCGTCACACTATATAACCCCTTCCATCCAGGAAGTGCCTCAGTTTTTTTTGCCACTGTCTAAGGTGTTGGTCACAGCAGTTAATGAAGTGCTAAGAAATTCCTGATGGGATCAAGGGGCTTTGCGATTGGTTTCATCCAAAGTGCCTGAAATAGCCAAAATAGATGATACTTGAGCGAAGAAGAGCAAGGTTTCTGCCTGTAATGCTTCTCTTTTGAAAGCTGGACCCTAAGTCGGCACCTTGGTCATGTGAAAACTATACCAAAGAGTTGCTCTGACAGGGTGCTATACAGGTACAGGGGAGTGGACTCCATATACAAGGAGGACTCAGTCCCTGAAGGTCTGTCATGACAAAGCTTGCCGTGATGAGTGAAGATTGGACTCCTGCTATCTACAGAGTCCTGCAGCGAGGAATAGTGAGTCTGTATTTGTTTGTAGATTCTATTTAAAAAAGAGAGAGATCTGACTGTCTGTTTTTCCCAGTAGCCACTGGGAGCAGTGTGCTGTTCAATCATGCTATGTGCCTTACTCATGCGGGCTGCTTTTTCTTCCCCAGCCACTAGAGGTTGCAGGTTTGACAAAGTCTAGCTTATTTTTTTTATTTAGGCAGGAAGAGGAAGTATCCACATGGTAGGAAAGTCTAGTATTGCGCTGATCACAAATAAGGGTAAATACTAGGACCGATACAAAAGCCAAGACCGACTTATATATTTTATATAGGAAGGGGGACTTCGGGTCTTTTGAATGTACCAGTGTCCCCTATAGGTGGCGTATAACCCACATAGTTATGACTATGGTGCTCTGTGTCCCGTAATGTACTCCAAGAAAAGGATTTTACAGGTAAGCTGTTATAAAAAATCATATTTTTCTTTTTTAATTTACAGCCATTGTAATTTTCAGAAAATGCAATGCAATATGTCTACCTAGAGGGATTCTATAAAAAGAATTGCCCCCAGAAACATACTGTTCTGCTTGTGATTGGCTCACCGACTTTCCCAGGAGTCTGCACTAAGATGCAATTCAGGTTTCAGGCATCCCCTGGAACAAAAATGAAATTTTTCGTGAGATACTCCCAATAGGAACATGACTAATAGGGTTGCAGGCCCAGAAGCTTTCATCATTAGTGTTCTACAGGTGCACAGCTGATTGATAATTATGAAACCACTTCCATTAGATTCACTTTCCCACAGGGGCACAGAGAGACACAAATGGATTTCTTTAGAACAACAAAAGGTAGGAATCTGCAACAAAGTTTGTTAAAATCCTTGCAATGAACATAGATCACCCAGAGGGGGACAATTTTTTCTCAAAAAAAGTGGAATTATACTTTAACCATTTCAGCCCCAGAAGATTTTGCCCCCTTACTGACCAAAGCATTTTTTTTGTAATTTGGCACTGCGTCATTTTAGCTGAGCATTGCGCGGTCATGCGACGTTGTACCCAAACAAAATTGACGTCCCTTTATACCCACAAATAGAGCTTTCTTTTGGTGGTATTTGATCACCTCTGTGTTTTTTATTTTTTGCGCTATAAGCAAAAAACAGCGGCACCAGAGCATGACAGAGATCACTGCTCCCGATGACAGGGAGCAGTAGATCCCTGTGATGTTGCTAGGAAGAACAGGGACATGCATTGTTAACGTAGACATCTCCCCGTTCTGCCTCTCCTCTCCAGGGCCGAGACAAGGGGTGGGGGGAGGGGCAGCTGCCCTGCGTGCAATGGGTAACTGTTGGGATAGGGGTGCCTTCCTTATGTTACTAGGCTGATAGGGGTAGGGACAGGTGTAGTGATTTTGATAAGTGAGTGACTGCTCGGAGGAGGATCTCCTAATCTTGCACATCATGAATGATAAGGGGGTTCGCAGTTTGGCATCTTTGCCCTGGGCGCTGGGCGGCCTTGTCCCAGCACTGCTCCTCGCCGCAATCGCGTAGGCGGTGCGCATGCCTGCGGGGCAGCAAATTTAAAGGGACGTACAGGTACGCCCATTTGCTTGCCCCTGCCGGTCTGTTGGTGTAACGCCATCGGCGTTACTTTGTACAGAACGAGCGCAGCTGTACCTTCCTTAGACAGCTGCGCTCCATCCAGCACCCTGTTAACGTCACTTCCAACGCGCCGTCGAATCCTGTTTAGACAGCTGCGCTCCATCCAGCACCCTGTCATCGTTACTTCCGACGTGCCGCCGAATCCTGCGTTCCACGCTGGAACGCGGAAGCGTGTCCAGCGTGTATCCCGCGACAGGCGGGCTATTTAAACCCTCTCCGATGGCGGCTGGGTGTTCGGTTATTGAAGTTGACTCCCACCGCCATCTGAGATCCGAGACCCCCTCCAGAGACCCTCTCACCTGCAGCCTGCAAGGGGACTCCAGATTTACAGCACCAGGTTTCAACTCCAAGGATTCTGTCTTTGCCTGAGACTAACTCCTGGACCACAGAGCTGACAATCTACAGCTCCATAGAGCCATTCTGACCATCCTTCAATCTCGCTCCAGGAAGGAACTCTTAAAGAGGAGTTCCACCCAAATTTGGAACTTCCTCTTGTTCCACTCCTCACCCCCTTACATGCCACATTTGGCATGTAATTTTTTTGGGGGGGGAGTGGGGGCTTCAGTAGGAGTGGGAATTCCTGTCCCACTTCCTGCTTCCGCCGAGGGGCTGGTTAGGCGATTAAGCCTTAATCGCCTATACCAGCCCCTCCCTGTAGGCGATCACATGGGACACTGACAGGTCCCATGCGATCGCCTCTCCAATCAGCGGCGAGCCGCGCGCGCATGCGCAGTGCGGCTCGCGCATGAGCAGTGGGTGCCCGGCCGTGAAGCCGAAGGCTGTCACGGCTGGGTGCCCACAGTCGGGATGGAGACGCCGGCCGGGGAGGGCGGGAGAGGAGCGGAGCCCCGGTCGGCGTGTCGCTGGAACGCAGGAGCAGGTAAGTGAGTGTTTATTAAAAGCTAGCAGCTACACTTTTTGTAGCTGCTGACTTTTAATAAACACATTTTTTGGCTGGAACACCCCTTTAAGCTCACTACATCTAAACCGCAAGTACCCATAGCTCCAAGCTACTCCAAGCTTGTATACTGGTTCACTGTTTATGCTGGGATTGCTACTGCTATAAGTTCTTAATTACCAGATATCTTATGCCTGTAGAGACTGTACTGCATTACCAGAATTCTCCTATCACCTATGGTAGATACACCACACCATTAATAGGAGATAGTTCGCAGGAGGTTGTGATGAATTAACCCCATACTCTCTGTACACATCTTAGAGTCACCAGGTGGTTCAATCTGAGTATCCTCCAGAACAAGTGTCTACTCGTCATCTCCTATTCATGGTGACGGCGTAGTCATTACAGTTGGCATGCAGCAGACGGCAAGTGGTTAAATGTACTTATCTAGCTTAATAACATATTTCACAATATATTCGGTAAAACAAATATGGGAGAAGTATGGCAAAAATGAAAAACTGAAATATATTGGTGATACAGTATCAGTGCTATTTAATTTCCTATTTGTTAAATATATGAATGTATTTAATAATATTACATACAATTATCTCTTGATATGTATTAACCAAGCACATTTGTAAATATATATGATGGGGTTTAATACCATCTTAGCATGTTTACATATTTATTATCTGTTTTAAAGGAAAGCAAAATAAATGTTTTTTTTTTATTTATTTTTTAAAGCAGGAACCCTATTTCTATGCCTCTCACATGAGTCACGGCTGTATATTTGCATCATTTTAAAACTCCAGTTGCTATGGAAGCACTAAGCAGCTTCAGCTGAATTGTGAGCTTTGCAGTATGTTCTGCTTGGGTTATAGACTACACTCAAAACAATGTTATGTAGGAAAAAAACAACTCTATATAAAATGTCCCAAAGAATCTACAGATCTGCACAGATAGCTTTGAAAGGTTGAGCATAAACGTAAACAGTGTTACTATACTTTAAATAATTTATTAGAAAAACCTAAAGTTCAGGCTGGGCCAAGTGGGCAAGTTCACCCTTTTCATTTATCCTACCCCTATTTTTGTTAAGTGCAAATCTCATATGAGTGCCCCAGTAGTTTTGGTGCAAATCTCAGACTAGAGCATCAGTTTTTTAATAGTTTTTTTTATTTTTTTATTGCAGTACATGTTCACACATAAGAATAGTGCCACACAGTTTGCCTGTTCAAAATGACATAAACTGTGCATCTTACATAGCATTAAGGCAACTATCCATTGTATGCCTGTTTCAGTGTACATAACATCTGTACAGTCCTATGATTGCTATGCAATTTTCCAAGAGCAACTACCAAATGCAAATTAGATGTACAGATCAGTAAAGTAAACCCTTGTAGTGCATTGAAATTAAACTTGATTGATAATATTGTCTGAAAAAAATATTTTTCTGACTATTTCATTTTTGTCTGTTGTTCATGTGTTGTTGTTTTAACATCATAAGGAATAATACGTACAGGTAGATAATCTCTATGCCCGAGCTGTGTTAAACCCCTCACATTTCCACCTAATTTGTTACTTCTAGGGCAGTGATGGAGAACCTTGGCTCCCCACGGGTTTTGGAACTACATTTTTCATGATGCTGAACTACACTGCAGAGTGCATGAGCATCATGGGAAATGTAGTTCCAAACATCTGGGGTGCCAAGGTCATCTCTATGGTTTCCCATGATTCAACCCATCTAAACCAAGTGTTTTCAAAAAGAATCGGGGCACTCTCTAGCTGCATAAGTTATGTCTGACTGTATATCATTGTTATTTAATATTTTCAATTATTTCAAGCTAATAGTTTCTACAGTATGTATATCATTTTTAACACTATCATTTTTATTGTAGTGAAAAAAAGTAATCAAAGGAATATTTAAGTGACTCCCAGTAAACAGGTCAAAGGGTTTTATGTATTTGGAAGTTTAAATTCCTCTGCAATACAATTTGTAACCAAAAGTGCCTAATCTTGCTGCATTCCCATTCCCACATCATGCCTAAGAAAGTCCCTTCAATCATCTGGCACTTATGTCATAATGAATTATCCCTCTTCCTCATTATATGTAGCTTGACAGTTCTATAATAAGTTTGGTGAAAATATATCTGTTTGATCATTTTAGCTTTGGAAAATATGACACCTCTGTCCAAGCGGCTTCTATTTTTAAATTAGTATCTGTGGTAGTTAATGTCAGTGAGTTTTAGGTAGAATTAAAAAAAAAGAAAAAGAAAAAAGCACAGCATTGTTTCTGGGCCCTACTGTGAGTGTAAATAAAATACACATACATGGTATTTCTGCAACTGTCAGGAGCAGAGAAAATTATTCAGGGTTGTTTTACAAAGTTGCACAATTGTGCTCAGGTGTTTGGATTTGTTTTACCTTCAGTCTTTATAAAACACTCACTGGACCCCACGAGCCTCTAATAACTTAAGACCCATTTCCTTGCTCCAATTTACCTCTACAATTTTAAAACGCTTAGTCTACAACCATTTTTTAAAAATTTCTACCTCTGGTCTTAGGGATATGGGAGGTAATATCATTTTGGCATAGGTTAATGGAGTAGTTGCTCTGCAATGGGAATTTCGTATACTCTGTTGGCCTTTTGTTACTTTTTTGAACCTGAACATTTAAAGTGGTTGTAAATCAAAAATAAAAAAGCACTGGCTCTTTCAATTAGTTAAATACGATATGCTGATCAAAAACGGCAAAAACAAAGAGTCACCCTTGGGTGGTCCTTGCACTTGCCCACTGATGTAGCAGAGGTAAGAGCTGCACTGGAAATATCTCAGTAGGAGGTGTGGAGGACCCCCTCCTGGGGGAAGTTGGGTTGTTCAGCCATCACTTACATTAAGTACCTGCAGGGTTCATTACTTGAGGTCCGTAGGGTTGGGTAGCCTAAAGCTGAAGTTAGATCCTTAACCTATAAAGTCTATTTGGTCTAGCTAGTACAAGAAGAGAAGTGAGGTTAGGTGGAAAAAAGGAAAGAGGTTCAGAAAGGGGTGTAGATCAGTAAAAGAGGTAGAGGGGTAGAGAACAACCCACATGGACAGCTAATGGTACAGGTGCCTAGGGGAGGGGGGCCCAAGTTTAGGCTACTCCCTTCTAGGGTTATAGAGTTATTCTGACATATTGGGCCCAAGGTTCCCAGATCAGTTCAAATTTCTCAGAAATGTCAAGAATGATACTGGGGATCTTTTCCTGGGACATGATCCAGGATATTTTCTGTTTGGTCAAATGGAAAGAAACGAGGGAGATTTCTAGGCACGTGTGATTTTTAGTTTGGCCCCAAGAGTATATAGAAGATTAGGGCTTCAGAAATATTTGGAGATTCTGGGAATGCATTGATTAAGATGAGCAATAGAGGGATCTTGGTTAACGGCCACCCCAGTGGTTTTGCGGATTGTATTAAAGATTTTGTTCCAGTAGCCCCTTATTCTAGGGAACTGCCAAAGGGTGTGGAATAGAATTCCCAGGTGTCCACAACCTCTGAAGCAGATGGGGGAAGACTGCAGGTAAAATTTGGCAAGGTGTGTAGGGACAAGGTACCAGCGAGACATGACTTTAAGATTAGCTTCAAGATCAGTGAGATATTATGAATCTCCTTAAACGATCTAGAGAAACAGGAGTGCCATGTGTTCAAGTCCCATTCAATCTTGCGATCCTGTCCCCAACTCAGCATGTAGGATGCTTTCTCTATCGATTCAGCCAGGGCTGAGTATATCAGCAAGTCCTCCCCCCCCCATGTCCATGACTTTTGAGCACCAGAGCTCATATGGGGTGACAGTTAGAGGATTTGCTCCATGAATCCAGATTAATTTTAACCCCTTCCCGACCAACTGCGAGCCATTGTAGCTGTACGTCGGCTCTATAAGATGCTTTAGCAGGCAGAGTGTCTCCAGAGCCGATGTTTATGCCCAGGGGGTGCGATGACTGCCAGGCACCCACAATCGCTCATGACAGAGCAATAATCGGGATCTGTGTGTGTAAGCACCTCTAATCAGCAAAATTCCCCTTCCCTGCCAGTGACATTTATTCAGTAATTAGTGGCTATTTTTAGCTCTGATCGCTGTATAAATGTCACTGGTCCCAAAAAAGTTTCAAAAGTGTCTGATGTGTCTGTCGCAATGTTGCAGTCACTGCCATTACTGTCGAGGATAGAATCAGGGGAACGTGACTTCGGAGGGCTCCATATCAAAAGATCTATTGTAAAATTTGGGAACGCCTGCCTTTCCATCTCTATTCAGTCTGGTTTAGGGCCTCTAGAATAGACAAGAGAAATCTGGGCCAGCTGTGCAGCCTGATAATACCACCAGAGTTTAGGTAGGCCTAACCCCTTTTCAGTCTGGGTCCACATAATATGTGTTTACAGAGGTGGCATTCCTTTTTAGATAAGAAGAGACGTCACAAAGAGGAGGACGTCATTTGAAAATACTGGGAATTTATGGGAAGATTGTCCACATTGAACTTTGTGGATAATTGGATGAAGTGTTATGGAAATAGCCAAGGTTTTGATGGCTAGGGAAGAATCTGAAAAGTACCCTTGAAGTCTGACTTGTACCTTGGGGTAAGAATAGAGGGCCTCCAGGATTTTGAGAAAGTTAGGACCAAAGCTCCATTGTTCCAGTGTGGTGAATAAGTATGGCCAGGCGACAGTTTCAAATGCCTTTTGAAGGTCTATGGATAAGAGGAACCCTTCCTGCGGAGACCCTCGATCCAAGCCTGACTTTATGACGGAAATAATGTCCACCACCCTTTTTATCTGATCTGGGCACTGCCTGCCAGATATAAAACCTCCTGATCATTGCGGATTTTCGACCCTATAAGAGATGCTAAATGGTTTGATAAAAGTTTTTTCATGATTTTAAAATCATTATTGATTTAAGAAATTGGTCTGTAGTTGCTCAATTTACTAGGATCCTTTCCAGGTTTTGGGATCACAGAAATATATGACACTGGGTCCAGGGGTGCACCTTTCCTAAGGGGATTGAAGAACCAGACCAGATAGAGAGAGAGAACATCCACACACTTTTTGTAATATAGGTTCGAAAAACCATCCGGGCCTGGGGCCGAGTCATTACGAAGATCTTTAATGACATTTCTAACTTCATTTTCCAGTATGGGTGATTCTAACACTGAGAGATGGAAGTCTCTAAGTTTAGGGAGGGGAATATCCTCCAAGAAGGTTTTCAATTTATGGTGTCAGGTTGAGCTGTCTTGAAAAAAAAGATTGGAATAGAATGAGTGGAAAGCGTCCAAAAGTCACTTAGGGTTTTGAGTACTGGACAAGGATTATATTTTGGGTAGAGAATAAGTCTAATGTTTAGGGGATAATTTGGCTGTGAGTTGTGGGCCAATTTTATAATTTTGTAAGTAAAACCGTCCACTCACCCATCTAAAGTGTTTTGCTGCAATGGAAGTTTGTGCACCTATTGTAAAATAAAAATCACATTGTTCCTGACCTGGTGGCGCCTTCTTTCTTTTGTTCAGTAACCTTTGATGAACAGTTATGCCCATATATACACAGTGATCTTAGTATCAAACTGACCTTTACACTATACAGGAATCATCGGCATTGGTTAGGGAACTCTCCAAAATGGAGATGGCATGGATATACCGGGTTCAATGCTATGCTCCTCATGGTTTGAACATAGACACAGATGTCAATGCCTTCATTGACAACATTTCATGTTGGTGGGATGAAGTACAGTATACATGTTTTTTTTTCCATTTTGTTTATAAACTAGCCTAGATATATGGGTAGGTCCCAAGAAATCACCCATATAAATTAAAATTTTTATGGTACATTTCAGATGTCCCGGGATTTTTTGATGTGACATTATTTGCCATAATAACTTTTAAAAAAAATTTAATACATTTTTGTATATTTTTTAAATTTCTTTAGAGACCATTTGCCAGTCTATTATCCATTTTTCTGTATTCTGATTTAATATATTTTGGAGTTTTTTGTAACTTTAATTGGTCACTCATTATAATAACTCCTCTTTTCCTCTTCTTGACCATACTCTGGATGACTCACCTTTCACATGATGAGCCCAGTATTTTCAGAAGTCGTTCTCTTTCCTGAATTGAACCAATTACATTTTTTATAATTTAAATGTTTTTCAATTTTATTTTTTAATTAGATCCTTGTAAATAAATTTATTTAAATATTTTTTTATATTATATTTTATATTATGATGGATATAGCGTGGCTATTTTCAACACATGCTCGCAATTAGTTAATGGACAACTGGCGTGTTGCCCTAATTCAACATGGCGGCGCCGTTGTCAGTTTGGGACTCCCGGATCTCTGGGCTGGATTTCGTAATGTAATGGGTATATTAAGCCACGCCAGCATGCCGCCTGTGCCCCTGGATGACGTCACGTATGACGAAACGTGCGTAGGGAGGAGCGGCGTGCTAACATCACCGCAACGATCCACGGAAGTCCCGGAAGCTACGGGCTGTGGAAAGAAGCCGGCTGGCTACATACATTTCCAATCGCTTTTTATCCATCTTCCAAATGTGAGTGCATCTGCTTTTAAATTGTAATAAATATTAATCTTACTGGATTACGCTATGGGAGTCTCTTCTGTTTCTTCTATACCCAAATCTGTGTTACTGTTGAGGGGATCAGTCTGAGACCTTATCGCGATACAGGAACCAGGGAGTGGAGGAATTACTGCAGGGAGCCATTATCATTCTGGCCAGGTTGTCAATATCAAGCGCGCATGATCTCCTTAACACGAGATCTATTGTTTTGGTAAGAGGCAGTGTTTTGCATTAGTGGAGGATTGTCTTTTTCCTCAATCTGAGAACAGCACTATTCCAGAGGTGTACTGCATGTTTTCATGGACGTTAACATTGGATAGATCTTCTTAGGCTGCATACACACGATCGAATTTGTCTGCTGAAACTGGTCCGATGGACAGTTTCAGCAGACAAATCCGATCGTGTTTATGGGCTAGCAGGCATTTTTGTCCAGCGGACAAATTTCAAGGCATGCTTTAAAATTTGTCCGCCAGAGACATGTCCGTCGGATATGTCCGCTGGTTAGTAAACTAACCAGCGGACATATCTGCCTGCACATGCGTCGAATCCATTCGACGCATGTGCAGGCAGATATGTCCGCTGGTTAGTTTTTCACTTCCTGGTTCGGTGACGTGGCGGCGTCAACGTCACCGCCACGTCACCGTGCTGTCTGCCGATGGGGATTTTGATCCGATGGTGTGTACACGCCATCGGACCAAAATCCGATGAGACATGTCCGCTGCAAAAGGTCCGTCGGACATGTTTGAGCGGACATGTCTCATCGTGTGTACGCGGCCTTAGAGAAACCATTTTTTTTCTTTTTGGACTTTCATTGAATTTGCACATTGATTATCATTTTGTATCAAAACATTTTTTCTCACGTGTGTTATGAAACCCATGTGAATTTCTTATTAGTGGAATTCTCCTTTTAGTATTGACACTTTATTTAGTGACAGTAGACACTATCATTTTGTGTTGCACTTTTTTCATATAACACATATTGTGGATCATCATCATCTATTCTGGGTGTATGTTCACTATCATTCAGATTATTTTAGGTAGCGCAGCTTTTTTTCTTTTTCATATACACTACACTGACTGCACTAAATCAGTGTAGAGTACAGTGATTTGTACATCATTTGTACAGTGGCCTATACTGTGACATATCATTGTGAAGAAGCTCTACTTGTTTCATGGTTTTCCATCATAGATTTTCCCATACTGCATATCTGCTCCTGACGAGTGGCACAAACCACGAAAACGCATAGAGCTTCTTCACAATGATATGTCACAGTATAGGCCTATTATCTACCTTGCAAATCATTTCAATGGATCAACTATTATTATTATTAGATTTATGTGCTACTATTACAGTTTCGGTTTTCCTTTTCCCAGGTTTATTATCATGCTTTGTCATTATGAGATATACTTTTTACAATCATGTACTGTCTAGAATTCATTCAGTGTAACCTATGATTGTTATACATTACCATGTATGCTTTTAACTATTAGGTACTATTTTGCACTGTCTAGACTTTAGCTGTTGTAACTCATTATTATTATTATTATTATTAGGGTTGTCCCGATACCGATACTAGTATCGGTATCGGGACCGATGCCGAGTATTTGCGGGAGTACTTGTACTCCCGCAAATACCCCCGATCCTGAAATAGATAACTTCCCCACCATATTGCAGCGATGCATCCCTCATACCTTTTTAGATATGCTGACGCCGCCGCTGCCGCATACCGCCGTATCCCCCTGCACAATCGCATAGCACACATTACAAGCATTCATTCTGAATACTTGTAAATGGCCGTGTATTGACACTCCCCGTCTCCGGATTGGAGGGATCCCTCCAATCCCGAGCAAGGGGGAGTGTCTATGCACAAATCCGCGTATAGACACTCCCCCTTGGACGGAAACCTCCAATCCGGAGAAGGGGAGTTTTAATACACGGAGCGCGGCCATTTACAAGTTTTTAGAATGAAAGCTTGTAATGCGCTACGCGATTGTGCAGGGGATACGGCGGTATGCGGCAGAGGCGGCATCAGCATATCTAAAAGGTATGAGGGACACATCGCTGCAATATGGGGGACATACATCGCTGCAATATGGGGGACATACATCGCTGCAATATGGGGGACATACATGACTGCATATGGGGGACATACATGGCTGCATATGGGGGACATACAAGGCTGCATATGTGGGGGACATACATGGCTGCATATGTGGGGGACATACATGGCTGCATATACAGCACCGCCCTGTGACCTAACCCGGAACTGAAGCTCAGCTGCCTGCGCTCCACGGCTGCGTTCCATCACGCTGTCCCATCGTGTCCATACAGCTACCTGTCTGACCAGCGCTGGAATACACTCAGGGACACCTATGGACTTTTGGATCAGCTGACGAACTGTACAGCATTCTCCTTTACAGTGAGAACCCAGAGCATTCAGCCATCACAGGATTACCAACATCAGCTGAGCACACCCATCCCGGAAGCCAGGCACAGATGACACCTTTTATGCCCATGAACCCTGCAGCCTTGTGAGTAGTATCCTCATAAGAATTGTTTTGTTTTGTCACAGTAATAAAAAGTTACTACGCTTAGAGGGCGCCGCTTTTTGTTTTTCTCATATGTGGGGGACATACATGACTGCATATGTGGGGGACATGCATGACTGCATATGTGGGGGACATACATGACTGCATATGTGGGGGGACATACATGACTGCATATGTGGGGGGACATACATGACTGCATATGTGGGGGGACATACATGGCTGCAATATGTGGGGGACATGACATGGCTGCAATATGTGGGGGACATACATGACTGCAATATGTGGGGGACATGGCTGCATTTGTGGGGGACATGGCTGCATTTGTGGGGGGACACAGCTGCATTTGGGGACACATTTAAAAAAAGTATCGGTATTTGGTATCGGCGACTACTTGAAAAAAAGTATCCGTACTTGTACTCGGTCCTAAAAAAGAGGCATCGGGACAACCCTAATTATTATTATTATTATTATATTATTATTTTATCTTTTAACCCCTTTGTGGTGTTTGTCATGCCCTCTCTGTAATTAATAAATATGTTCACTTCAGTTGGTTCATCGAGTTTGACAGTGTGGTTCATCTTAAAGTCCCAACATTTAGTTTTCCTTTCTCAAGGTATCGGGATGGAGATATATACCAGGTTTTCCCTCATTCAAAGTCCCACCCTAGCTTTAGTATAGCATTCTGTCCAACTAACGAGCCTTGAAATTGAACTGGAAAGTCGACCACTGACTAGTACCTGGCCTATAAGAAGTAGTAACAGACTGAAAAAACAAAACAAAAACAAAAAACAGTAAATAAAATACCAGAATGAGAGGCAGAACTACAAAACTCAGACCCTATTAATTTCTGGTGGGGGAGTATGGGGAGTGGTGGGACTGTACACATGCTTTAGGTTGACTGCCTCCACACGGAGGTCGGTAAGTTTCCGTACCTGTCTGGGCAAGCATTGGGAGGGGAGTTTTCACAGGTTCTTTTAAGTGTTTTTTTTTTCTCCCTTGCCCTTGTTGTATATGTCGGCACCCCTTTGGGCCGGTTTCTGTCCACATTGGGTGGATCTGGTTGCTGTGCACGTTGGGTGGCTTGTTGTAACCTGTATTGTTTGAGCTGAAATAATAAAAATATGAAATATGAAAATAGGACACAAATAACTAAACCATGACAACAGTTAACTTTCTGACTTATAATGTGTGAGGGTTGATTACGCCAACAAAAAGGCATAACATTTTGAAAGAGATCGAGCATCATGGGGGTGGAGTAGTCTTTTTACAAGAGACACACCTGCCCCATGAAACAAATGTGAAGCTATATTCCCACCAGCTTCCATCTTCGTACTATGGTGACTCGATGACAAATAAGGCAAAGGGGGTAGCAATTGGAAAAGGAAGAGGAATTGGGTTCTCCCTTGAGGATAGACTAACTGAGGGAAGATTTTTTTTTTAAAGGGGAAGTTGCTGGGAATCGATTGCATATTAGCAAATATATATTGCCCTAATAGAGGCCCAATGGTATACCTGGGTGAAGTCCTGGGAAAACTGTTAGAATTTAAAAAAGGGAAAGTGTTCATAGCGGGAGACCTGAACTGTTGTATGGACCCGAAACAAGATAGTATGTCCCATTTACAGGGGACGAGGAATGCACAGTTAAAGGCGATAAAACAGAAATTACTGTATATACTCGAGTATAAGCCGAGTTATTCAGCACATTTTTTGTGCTGAAAATGTGTCCCTCGGCTTATAATCAAGTCACCTTTTTGGGGACCCAAACTTAGCACACATACAGCCCCCACTCTTCCTCTATAAGGGTGCAAAGTTTGTTGTCCGGAGGACCTACGGCCGGGGAGCACCGATTTTTCAAAGCCGGGCAGCCCTTCCATAGACTCCTATGTTAAATGGTAATTTCTCCAGTGATTTTGGGGACACAGTACTAGCCGGTCATAGGTCCCCTGGACCCAGGAACTTGGCATACATATAGCCCCATTTATCCTCTACAAGTGTGCAAAGTTTGTTGTCTGGAGAACCTATGGCTGGGGATCACCGATTTTTCAAAGCCAGGCACCCCTTCCATAGACTCCCATGTTAAAAGTCAGTCTAGTCATGGGCACAGTGAGGCATGGGCAGAGTGGGGCATGGACACAGTGAGGCATGCACATGGACACAGTGAGGCAAAGGGAGGCACAGTGAGGCATGCAGATGGACACCCTAGGCTTATACTCGAGTCAATACATTTCCCTTTTTTGTGGTAAAATGAGGTGCCTTGGCTTATACTCGAGTATATACATTACATCACTACCAGTTCGTGGACGTATGGAGAAAACAACACCCCATGATCCAAAATGTTACGTTCTCCCCCCCCCCCCCCTGTGCACGGGATGTACACTAGGATTGACTATTGGTTGATCAAACATAGGATGTTAGACTTGGTAATCTCCACCAACATAGAAATAACCATACTGGGGGCGTGGCCTGGCAAGCGACGGAGATGGCAGCACACTAACGGAGCTCCTCAGCACTATCAGCCGTTGCAGTCCTACATCCGACCACCTGCTTTCAGATGCCGGGCAGGAAGCTGTATGTGACCCCCCGCTCTCGCCCGCACCGCAATATTGCTAATAACTCGGCGAGAACCATTGCTGACATCTTTTCCAGCAAGAAGAAAGCTGGCGGCGGTACGGCACGTTCCAAGATGGCGCCGATCATGCACGAGGAGGAGGAAAGCGAGGACTCCCAGCAGCCGTTTGAGGACTCGGCTAGGGGTAAGCGCAGCTCTGCTCATCCCCTTACCTTCGCAGACATGCCGGTGATAGCCGCGGATATTAAGGCCACCTTCTCCGCCGCCATTACGGATTTGAAATCTAGTATGCTGGTGATCAAGGAGAAAATGGCGGCGGTCGAGAATGCAGGCAAGCAGAGGAACAAGGCTATTCGCAACCTGGAAATTATCTCTCATGTTCAATCACAACATTTTATCGATATGAATCGGCACATTGAAGATTTGGACAACAGGGGAAGGAGGTGCAATATTAGAGTCAGGGGGATACCCGAATCAGTGGAGCATGATCAGATTGTACCAGTGTTGAGAAGGGTCTTCAATAGTTTGCTGGAGCGGCAAGAGGACACTGAGATTGAGTTTGTCAGGGCACACAGAGCTCTCAGGCCTAGGGGCTCTGATTCTGCACCGCCGAGAGACATAATTTGCTGTCTCCACAGCTTTGCTGTTAAAGAGGACATAATGCGCAAAGCCAGGTGGAACAATCAGATTGTCTTTAACGGTGCGACAATACTGCTGTTTCAAGATTTCTCACAAATCACATTGAAAAATAGACGTGCATTGCGCCCCCTGCTGAAGAAGCTCAGAGAACGGGACCTTAGATATTCGTGGAGCTTTCCGTTTGCCTTAACTGTTACATACAATGGCCTTCAGCATGTGCTGCGTGTCCCTGCGGATCTACAGGACTTTTGCGAAGCCCTGGATATGGACTGTGTGCATCTCCCGGATTGGTACACAGAGTTCACGCATACTTCGCTGGTGAGGAGCCCGCCAACTTCTCCTCTCGCCTCCCCGGATAAAATGGCGACGAAGAAATTTAAGCAAAACCGCGCTGGCAGTTCTAAAATGGGGACCCTGAGAAGACAGACTGAGAAAGCGAGGGGTTCTGCTGAGGTCTGAGGCATGTCCTGCTGTTAACCCTCTCTCTCTCTGAAAGCTTCAGGTTGCTAACTGCTCGTTACACCTGATGTGCGTGTAATCTACCTCCTGTGCACTTTGGAAAACTGCAGGTACTGTTACTCTTAATGTCCCTGGTAGGCATGTGCAAAAGTGAAAAATTAGTTTCGTTTCGTTTCGTTTCAATTCGTCATTTAATAAATTTCGTTAAGTTAGGTTCGTTACATGTGTTGAATTCGTTTTCGGAATTCATTCGTTTTCGACCGAATTTCGAAAAATACGGTCGAAATCGAAAATATTTCGACCGTTTTTCGAATTCGTTCGTTTTCGACCGAATTTCGAAAACAAACGGTCGAAATCGAAAATATTTCAACCAGATTAGAAAACAAATAGTCTCTTTTCGGATTTTTTTTTTTCGAATAAAATTCGAAAATATTTTTTTTTTTTTTTTTTTTTTTCGAATTCCGATCAAATTTAGTCCGCGGGTATTCGATTCGGAATTCGAAAAAAAAAAATCGATTTCGACCATTTTTTTTTTTCGAAATTCGGTCGAAAATGAACGAATTCCGAAAACGGTCGAAATTTTTCGCTAATATAGCAATTCGGGAATTCGTATGCATCCGAATGTCCGAATAATGGAAAATTCGTCCGAATTTCGATTCGGAACGAAACGAAATGCACATGCCTAGTCCCTGGTTCTGGGGTTACATTTGTGGGAAGGATGCCTCACCACCGTTTTGTTTTACATGGCTGCTGTTCTATATATTGCTGAGGCTCAAGGTACACACTCACATGTAAGTTGAACAAATGGCACTCTTGAGTGGTCCACACTTATCACTGAGCTATCTGTTTGAGGATTTGACTGCTGTCACCGCCAACTGCCTACACTTGTAGACTGTGTTTCTGCTTCTTGACTGCTTCGACAACAGTTATGATGTCTTCTGGACTGCGGTTTCAGCCACGCAATTTGGTACAGTTGAAGGTCTTCCCCCTCCGCCCTCCTAATGGGGGGGGGGAACGGGAAAAGGAAGGATAACTTTTGTCTTTTTTTTTTTCCTGCAGGTATGTTCTGAGATAACATATGTTTTTTCCTTCCTGATGTTTGTTTTTTAGAGGGGAGGGGGAGGTTGGAGTGAGCAGTGGTGGGTCATGATATATGCTTGTTTGTTCAACTTACATTTTGGTCGGATATATACATTTGTATTGTTCCTATGCATAGCTACACGCACGGCTGTGCGTGTGGTGGTTGGGATGCTCTTTGACATGTTTTATTTTTCCCCCTTGTGTTGTGTTTTTTCTTTTTGGTGCGCATACTTCTGCTTCACTATTGGGGTCTCAGGTGTGCTGACACTTGGTCGCTGTCGCCTCCCGGCGTTCCCTAAAGACTGCACTCGGCTAATTTTTTGGGTCTGAGGAGACACTATTCTTCTTGGGTTAAGCACCTTCCTCTGGGGGGGGCGTGTTACTGTCCCGGGGGAGGGAGTATTAATATATCTTTCTCCTGCATCTTTTTCCTTCCTTTCCTTTCTCTGGCTTCTTTCTCTCTCTTCGCTTCTCTTCTTTTTTTGCAGAGTCTCTAGAAAGGGAATAACTGGCACTTACCACTAATTGGGGTTTGTTCATATTGACTTACTGGGGTCTTCTCTTTTTGGTTTTTGACAGCTGAGCATTGGGTGGCATCTACTAACCTACCTCCATGGCGTACTCGACTTTGGGGCGCTGTCCTCTGGTGATTTCGCATAATATCAGGGGTCTGAATATACCCGAACGGCGTTCCACTCTACTGAGGGAGCTTCAGAAAGCTAAACCCTGTTTCGTTTTCCTCCAGGAGACTCATTTTAAGACAAACCACATCCCTAAGGTAACAAGTCCGTATTTTCCTAGGGCGTTTCATGCTATGGCCAGTGACTCCAGATCAAGAGGGGTTTCCATCTTGATAAGCAGGGAGACCCCCTTTGAGCTGTCAGAGCAACTTTGCGATCCACAGGGCAGGTTTGTATTCTTGAAGGGGACATATGGGGACACCCCGTGACTCTGGCTAATGTATATTTCCCTAACAGGGCCCATATTACGTTTTGTCAACGCATTATTACTAGACTCCAGGCATTCGCCTCCGGTTGCTTAATACTGGGTGGTGATTTTAATATCCCCCTACGCCCCCTTTTGCACACTTCTACGTGTAAGACTTGTATTGCTTATAGGATTCTGAGGAAGATGCAACTGCTCCTTCAGTCCTTACAATACAATTACGAACGCTTTCTTAATCCAGATGGTCGTGACTACACTTACTTTTCCACCCCTCACGCCAGATACGCTAGAATTGATTACCTGTTTGTGTCACAGAGAGACCTCTCTAAGGTAACGGGGGCACGTATAGGTTTACAGACAATCTCTGACCACTCCCCGACTTCTCTTTCCATGGATCTACAGAACACGGGACCCAGACAGCCGTCTTGGAGACTTAACACCTCCCTGCTGACTGACCCTGCTCTTCTCCCTTCACTCACGGAGAAGCTAACAGACTTTTTCAAATGTAATAGCACCCCTGGGATGGACCCCTTGGTAGTCTGGGAGGCCCATAAGTGTACTATTAGGAGTATGCTGATGGAGATGGGTGCTAGGCGTAAAAAGGAAAGGGAGGCTACCATTCGGAAACTAACCTTACAGATTAACACACTAGAATCGTCCCATAAACAGTCTCTATCGGTGTCTTCAGCTTCGCAACTCCTCGCAGCTAGAAAAGAACTCTCCCCCTCCCTTTTCCCCATTCTTTATCCCCCTCCCCCCTCTCCCCTTAACTTTTACATTGATACCTAGAAAAGAACTCCAACAGTTGTTGGACGCTAGAGCTAAACGTACGTTGTTTTAAAAAAAAAACTCTATTATGAGTCAGGGGACAAAGCGAGCAAATATTTAGCTAGAGCTCTGAGAGAGCAAGTCTCTGTGAATAACATCGCTGGAATCAGGAATGATTCTGGTAAACTCGATGTAGCCTCGGAGGCGATAGCTGCTCATTTTCATACGTTTTACACAAAACTTTATAACTTACCCCCACAGCATAGACAGTCACACATGGTGGGTGATAGAGAACAAATACTTCAGGAATATTTGACCAACAGTGGCTTACCAACCCTTTCGGGCCAGGAGTCTGATCTGTTAGAGTCCCCAATCACGTCGGATGAACTTAAACATGCGATTAAGCTACTCAAGGAGGGTAAGAGCCCAGGCCCTGATGGGTACTCAGCGGCGTATTACAAATCTTTTATGGACATACTCGTAGATCCTCTCAGAATTGCCTTGAACTCCCTGTCCTCGACTAGAGAAGTGACTCCTGATTTTATATCAGCCCACATAGCGGTAATTTTAAAGCCGGGCAAGGAACCCAGTGAGTGCGCCAGTTATCGGCATATCTCATTATTGAATCTCAACGTCAAACTATTTGCTAAGATCCTCGCTCTGCGGTTGGGATCAATTTTGCCTAAGTTGATCGGTTTGGAGCAGGTGGGGTTTATGCCTGGCAGAGAGGCGAAAGACAATGTGACTAAGGTGCTACTCCTAGTACATGCGGCGAGGATGTAGAACATCGAGGGCTTTCTCTTATCCACGGATGCGGAAAAAGCCTTTGATCGCGTCGCCTGGGATTATATGAAGGCTGTTTGCAGACGGGTCGGTCTGGGACCTCACATGCTCTCTTGGATTTTTGCGCTCTACCAGAACCCGTCGGCACAATTAAAGATTAACGGCAACCTGTCAGACAGGGTCCGCATTAATAATGGGACGAGACAGGGTTGCCCGTTATCACCCCTACTGTTCATCCTCGCACTTGAGCCCTTCATCAGAACGGTTCAGAACAATTCTGCAATACACGGCTTTCAGATACGGGACAGGGAGTTCAAGACTGCGGCCTATGCCGATGATCTTCTTTTCTTTCTGTCTAACCCGGTGGTCACGCTTCCCAACCTCATGAAAGAATTCACGAATTTTGGTTATTCATCAAATTTAAAAATAAACTATTCAAAATCTGAAGCCCTAAATGTTTCGCTTCCTGACGAGGTGCTGACACTGACCAAATCTAACTCTGCCTTTAGGTGGGATTCCACAGTTCTTAAATATCTAGGGGTTTATCTAAGCCCGCGTTTACAGTCTATATTTGGTTCTAACTTTCCCCTGCTTCTCAAAAGTTGTGAGGCAGATCTTAAGCGGTGGCATTGGAAATTCTTCTCTTGGTTTGGTCATGCAGCGATCGTCAAGATGGTGGTCTTGCCCAAATTTTTATATCTGATGCACGCATTGCCAGTCAAAATCCCTCAGAAATGTTTTAAATCCCTAAACTCCATTATTCTTAGATTCCTGTGGCAACATAAGAAGTCCCGAATGAGCCTTATGACGCTGATGAAATCTAGGGAGCTGGGTGGAATTGGTCTACCGAACTTTAGGAACTATTATCACGCGTCCCACATAGCCAGGATAATTGATTGGCACTGCCATGGCCCCAGGAATGATTGGGTCTCACTAGAAGCAGATCTATTCCCAGTTCCCCTTATGCACCTACCTTGGATCCCCTGGACGAGTTGCCCCCTGGAGCTCCATAGGCATCCCGTTACTGGTGTGACTTTAGAGATTTTGAGCACCTTATGTAAACAAGGAGTGACTACCACATGTCCGAGTCCATTGACCCCTTTGAAGGACAAACCTGATTTTTTTCCTGGGTTACGAAATATCTCGCTGGTGTCAGGGTCGACAGGTTCTGCCCTGACAGTGCGGGATTGTTATGTTGAGGGTAAACTGAAAGATTGGACTGCTCTCAAAACAGATAATGCCCTGCCCGGTTTAAAGCTGTGGACATATTTCCAGATTCGCAGCTACCTCGGCCAATTTGGTCATCTTCGGGACTTGCATAGAGCCCTGACTGATCTGGAGTTGGCTTGCTATAAAGAAAAAGCCAGTGGAAAGGGCTACATCGTTGCCCTACTCCTGGTTGCAGCGCCCCAGAGTCGCGGACACTAATGATCACCGGAGGAAGTGGATGGAGGATTTGGGTAAAGAAATATCAGATACGCAGTGGAGTATGGTCTGTGTCTTGGCACATCAGTACTCTATTAGTACGAAACTACAGGAAACCTGTTACAAGCTGCTTACTCGCTGGTACATCATGCCTACCAAACTTCATAATTGGGATAGCCAAAAATCTGATGTTTGCTGCAGATGCCAGTCTGACACAGGTACCTTGGCTTATATATGGTGGCACTGCCCCCAAATTTCGCCTTTCTGGGCTGAGGTCCGGTTCCTTATCAAAAAGATAACCGAGACCACGTTAAATCTGAACACAGCTTGCTGCTTGTTGAATGTGACCAATTTTTCTTTCAAACAATATAAGCTCTCCTTGTCAAGACACATGTTGAATGTGGCTAGATACCTGATTCCTTCGTACTGGAACTCGATCAAGACTCCATCGATAGAGGAGTGGTTGAATAAGATTGATGACATATATGGGATGGAGGATTTGGTAGCTCAGAATAGGGGTACAGTGGAACTGTTCCATGAAACCTGGCAACCATGGTTGGTTTTTAAGTACTCTCAGGAATACCTGACTGCCAGGACCTCCAAAAACTGCTAAAGCTAATTAACATGTTTTGCTGTTCCTTAGTCTTGCGGGATCTCTCTGATAGAGTTTGACTGTGTGTGGGTTGGTGGTTCATGGTTGACCCCATGTACGGACGCTCGTAGCTTTTCGTGCCCTGCTTTCTAACTTGCCTGACTCTTTCTCTTTCCTTTCTTCCTTATTCTTTCCCTTTCTTTCCTGGTCTTTGCTTCTCTTTTTTTTTTCCGCTTCAATTGTTGTTAACTTACATTAATTTGGCAGATGTCTCTGGACAATGGTGCGGAATATTGTCTGTACAAGCTTTTATCTCCTGCGGGCGGTATACCAGAATGAAACATTTTTGATGAGCCATGTGGATATAGTTTGTTATATGGTGATTTGTGTATTATTTTAAATATATTGGATATGACGAAGATTTTGTTTCTTCTTGAATTCTGTGTCCTGGTGCTAAGCCTGGTTTGGTCCCCGCCCCTATTATTCCCTGGAAATATTTCCTTTGTACTATTCTGTGTTATGTGCTCTTTATTTTTTATTTTTTTCATACCACTCTGTATTGGTCTGTTTGTGCAGTTGCATCTGCATTTTATGGCTTCTGTATTTTACTGTTTGTTCTTTTATGCCTTCAATAAACTTTTTGAATGATAAAAAAGAAATAACCATACTATCAGATCATGCACCAATGATCTTGAAAATAAAGATACCACAAACTCAGACACAGGCATATTCATGGAGGTTAAATGAAGACCTATTAGATAAACAAAGGGAGGAGATAATGAAAAAAAAATAGAACAATATTTCAGCTTAAATGAAACCAGTGAGATTAAGGATGATACCTTGTGGGAGGCCCATAAAGCCTACATAAGGGGAATCCTGATCTCATTGGGAGCTAGGAAAAAGAAGGAAAGAATAAAAAAGAGGGGGAAATTAATAGAAGAAATATATACTGTACCTACTAGAGCAAAGACATAAAAAAGGGAGAGGGCAAGATCAGGGATTGTCACAAGAATTAGTAAAAAAAAGACATGAACTAAAGGAACTATTAGAACAGGAAATTAGAAAAACCTTTAATAAAATCTCAAAGGAAAGATATCAATGGGGGAAAAAATAGCAAATCTCTGGCAAGGATGTTAAGAAATAAAAATCAATAAACTTCATAGAAAAAAGAAAAAAGGAGAAATGATCCATAATACAAAGGACATAGCAATGGTCTTCCAAGACTTCTATGAACAACTATATTCAGAACCAGAGAGGACAATGGGAAGCGGGGAAAACAGAAAGTATATTTAAACAAAGCTAGGATCCCCCCGGATGACAGAGAAAATAGCAATATCCTTAGAAACACCTATAACAGTAGAGGAGATCAACCAGACATTAAAAGAATCAGCATCAGGAAAAAGCCCAGGGCCAGATGGCTATATGACATTATATTTAAAAAATAAATAAAGACATTTTGTCCCCAAAACTGTATACATACAGGGTACATGAATGGACTGGGAACGAGGTATGAAATGAGTAAAGAGGCCTCCCGCCTTCTACCCAGAACTCTGCTGGCAGGTTGTGGGCGTTCCGTCGCACTGGGTGTCGGGTTGCTGGTTGCTGCTGGCGGCGGGGGCGGTGGGGGCGGGGTCCCCCGGGGCCCGCCGGGGGCGGGGGCCTGTTTCCCGATGTGGCGGTGCGGGTGGGTGTCGCTTCTTGTGCGCGCGGCGGCTGTTCACATCCCTTATCTTTTACCTGCTTTTGTGAGTAGGTTTTTTATATTGTTAGACACACTAATTAAATTTTACTACTGCTACGCTTAGAAGGCGCCGCTTTTGTGTTTTTCTTACTGGCATCAATTACTATTATTTTAAAAGAAGGTAATGACATCACCATGTGTTCAAACTATAGACCTACTGTATATCATTGTTAAACGCGGACACAAAACTGTTCGTGAAAATAATTGCAACAAGGATGAAAGATTCAATGACTGAGTTAGTCCATCCTGACCAAGTAGGTTTTGTACCAGTTAGAGAGGGGAGGGACAATGAGGTAAGAACACTTCTACTCCTTCAAAAAATAAGAGAAGAAGAATCCCCAGTATACTTCTGTCGATAGATGCCGAAAAGGCGTTCGATGTGGTAGACTGGGGATTTATGATTATTAGATATGTGCATTCCCGTTCGTACGAATGTTATTTTCGTACGAAAATGTTCATTTTCGTACCCGCGGGATAATGTGTACATACGAAAACGGTAAAAAGCACCAAAATTACGAAACGACGGGATAACGGATGAGCCGCATAACGAACGACCGCAAATACGAACGAACGATCCGGCGGGAAAAAACGACAAAACGAAAATGGCAAAATAACGAAAATGAAATCTGTATTAAGAGGTTTGCATTGTGTATTTTGTTTGAATCCGTTTTGTGTTCGTTTTCAGTTGTATGTTCATTGTTCAATGACATCTATAACAAAAGAATTTCATTATGTATATTGAATGAATTCCTTTTTCTGTTTTCTGTGTATTCAAAATACTGAAGGCAAATTTTTTGTTATAGGTGTCATATCAACGATACGAAAATAACAAAAGAAACGTGTTCAAATGCAAATCTTTTGTTTATGTTTTTTTTTTAATGGCCAGAGAGTTAGGCTGGCAAATAGTATTGTTAAGCCCCATACACTTGGTCAGACTATGGGATTGTACACCCCACCAACACCCATCATACCATAAGAACATACCTTACATATAAAATAAACACAACAAGGGATTGTGGAGAAGTTTAGGCCGCGGCTCCTTTATTGGGTTTAAAACAATTTTAATTATGAAATTAACTTTAACCTTTAATACCAAACAGAATCGCTGTTAACCATTAACAGACCAACATGCTTAGTCACTAAGACTCAAGCAGCAATATCTTATACCAACCAAATACCAGTTTACCAACCACTGTCCACCCACAAAGTGGGCGACATTACCCAAAAAGATAGCTTCTTCAATATCAAACAAAACTGTTGATAACAATAACAAATCAACTTGCTTAGTCACTACGACTCAAGCAGTAATATTTTATATAAAACAAGTACTAGCGTACAAACCACTGTAATAACAAATCAACTTGCTTAGTCACTACGACTCAAGCAGGTAATAGTTTTATATAAAACAAGTAACACGACAACCTACTGTCCCACCCCACAAAGTGGGCGACATTACTCAAAAAGATAGCTAATCATCCTTGCTTATCACTACGATCTCAAGCAGTAATATTATATATAAAACAAATAACAGCGTACAATCACGTGTCCACCCACAAAGAGGGCGACACTACCCACATAAAGGGGGACCGCGACAAGGGGAATTAATAGGGGAGGGAGGGTGTGGAGAGCAGGTCAAAAGATCCAGAAGGAAAGCTGAGGAGAATCCAGAGGTGAGTCCAGCTGAGAGACCTGAGGTAAATGCTGACTCCTCCCAGTGACAGGAGAGGATATAAGTAAAAGGTTACACTCATTGGCTAGATGTTTCCCGCCAAAGGATTTGTCACCAATCCAGTGATCTGCAGCTGAGATGAATCTTTCTAACAGCAGCAGGCAGCTTGTCACCTGAACACAAAACAGAAAGAATCAGCAAAGCAGCCATAGAGAGACATGCACTTATCAATTATCATAGCCCTCTATTAAGAGTAAAATGTATTCATTGAACAAAAGGGCGTTAGGGGGCGACAATCCCATTGGGCCACTTCTCTATTTTATTCTTTTGTGGCCCTTACATGGGATTGTACACCCACACCAACAACACCCATCATACCATAAGAACATACCTTAAATATAAAATAAACACAACAAGGATTGTGGAGAAGTTTAGGCCGCGGCCCCTTTATTGGTTTAAAACAATTTTAATTATGAAATTAACTTTAACCTTTAATACCAAACAGAATCGCTGTTAACCATTAACAGACCAACATGCTTAGTCACTAAGACTCAAGCAGCAATATCTTATACCAACCAAATACCAGTTTACCAACTACTGTCCACCCACAAAGTGGGCGACATTACCCAAAAGCCAGGTTACCAACCTGGCCCCACCCCACCACCGCGGCCTACCAAATCACTCTTTACAATCTAGCACTAGAAAATGCCCTTATTAATGGCAAAGAAAATGTACCAAAAATATACCTCCCACATCTCCAGAATTATAGAGAGGGGCACCCTTCTGCACAGTAAGTAACAAAGGACATGTCCCCGGTTACAGGGACCTCAAGGATCTAATATGCAGAAAATGATGGCTCAACAATACATGTGCTTTTAACTTACCTCTACTTTTCATTTATAATGATTTTTCAAAATAACAAATGCAGTAATATAGAGGCTGGATAAAAAGCTTAGTGCAGCATAACACTTTGGCAGCAATAGTACATGTTGTATAGAGATGTACATATCAGACTAAAAACCAGGACAACTGAAGCTGCATGGGGGACAGGGGAAATTTGGTCCCAATGGAGGGACAATTGGACCCTATGCCAAATACTGCTAGACCTCTGATGTAACTCTGCAGATCACAGTAGGGATAAAATGAAGTAACTTATAATGAGTATACCGTAAATTAGCATATCAATCATATTTTATGGTAACTGTACCATGAGCTGAAGCTCAGGCCTAGAAAACCATTTATTTGTACAGGACAGTTCCCGTTTTTTTTTTTGTTTTTTTTTTAGAAGGTCTAATATTTTTAATCCCTTTCAGGTGAACAAGAAGGATATCTAACACAGCTCACACTTGCAAATAGGGAATATGATCAGCCAACTATTCCAAATACATAACCCGTATACCCTGCAAGAGGACTGGATTTTTAACAGAAATAAAATCCTCTGCACTAGGCAACATATGAATGTCAACTATTCATACTATTATTTTTATATATAAAAAGGTGGGGACTTGCATAATAAATGCAAAGAGCAGGGCACCCATCTACGTCCTGATGCACTCCCTATGTAGCAGCTGCATATCCTGCACCATAAACATCGTTTAGGTATTTAAATTATGATTCTGATAAAGGAGAGCCATTCATATGTGACAAAAAAAATAAATAAAAAATAAATAAACTTGCAAATAGTGGAAATTGCTGAATCAGCTCTATTGGGCAATGGGAATGTCCTAAGGCATTAAATCATAACTGCCTATCCTTGTTTTGCTAATCTAATTCTACAAACACTTTTGTCCAGCAAGTTACAACTTGCCTCAAATAAACAGTCTGAACGGAGTGGGGAAGCAGCTCTAATGTGTTTTATATGCAGAAGAACAGGTTGATTCCATAGCTGTATCAAAATCACATGACATGTTTAATGCAATTTGTGACCCAATAGCAGCATATAAACACTGCTTCTAAAATCCTTTTAAGAATTCCTAACCAAAAACGAGAATTATATGCAAAGTCATTATGTCTCAAACTCCTACTAACAGTTTTGTGAAAGAGTGTGGAAACAACCACTTTAATACATGTCATATGAAGGCCAAACAAGTTCTGCAGAGTTCCCTAAAGAGAAGCAACCAGTGGCATAGATAATGCAGGTTGTCTCAGAAAGGGAATGGAATATTATGTGAGGATATCTGCAAGCAAAAATTTTTTTTTTAAGGATGTTGTAGGCCATTGCTCACTGCTGGGTAACCGCTGTCCTGAAACAGTGCAAACATAGCAAAACAAAGCATTTGCTATTAAATGTTTGGCTGCCCTGAAAATGCCTTACTTCAACCTTAACATTAAAGCGGAGGTTCACCCTAAATATAAGATCTCCCATGCGATCCAGCATACTGGCGTCAGCGCCAGTATGCTGGGTTTTTTTTTTTTAATAGCACACTTACTGTATTATTGTAGAATTCCTTTTCTGTCCCCCGCGGTGGACGGCTGTAGTATAGCGCGTCACATCTTCCTAAAATACCCGATATGGACTCGGGTAATCTCGGCGAAAATGCGGCGCCTGCGCACAGACCTAGGAGCTGACTGCGCAGGCCACGTATTTCTCCGAGTCCTATTTCGGAGGGCGTGACGCGCCATAGCCGTAGGACTCGGAGAAATACGGCGCCTGCGCAGTCAGCTCCTAGGTCTGTGCGCAGGCGCCGCATTTTCGCCGAGATTACCCGAGTCCATATCGGGTATTTTAGGAAGATGTGACGCGCTATACTGGCGCCGTCCACCACGGGGGACAGAAAAAGGAATTCTACAATAATACAGTAAGTGTGCTATTAAAAAAAAAAAACAGCATACTGGCGCTGACGCCAGTATGCTGGATCGCATGGGAGATCTTATGTTTAGGGTGAAATACCGCTTTAAATGAAGACCAGGAAGAACCATATATCTTAGACAATTAATTGCATAAAAAAACGCTATTCTAAACATGCACCAATAAGAGGCTCTGGCGGCTGAACTGCTTGCTCCAAAGTGCCACAGCCCCAACAACAGGGAAGAGCCCAAGTGAACAATATTCTTATGGATACCATGAAAATGCAATATTCTGGTCAAAACGCTGAACATTATTTACCAGACCAGAGATGACCACATTCAATATACTAATGTTTGCATCTGTAGATAACTAGAAAATGTTCATCTAAAACTAATTCCACCTGCCACATAGAGCTAACATTTTAAGTTGAAATAAATTACACTAAAACCATTACATTAGGTACTCTTTACCTTCTAACAGAACAAACATGCCAATAAGGGAATTTAAGGCCAGAGATGAGAATCACCCAGCCCACTAGTAAAATTCTGCTCACAGGCATAATGCCTGATACAAACACTAAAATGCTCAAGGACAACTGAATCACATAAACAGTATACACATTTCTGATAAGGTGGTTCTGAAAAGATACTGTGTCTTTTTTTTAGGAGTCTAAAAATCCATCCTGGCAAACTCTATACTGACACCAGGAAATAAATGTGGAGCAAGGCAGAACTGTGATTCAGCAGATAAAGGGACATGATACCATCAAACTGGAAGACCAGGGGAATCACTTTCCCCATGCTCACTGGACTCTGGCTTTGAGAACAAACTTCCCACCAGGCAACAGTGTTTTTCAAAGCAGATTTCTGCAGCACTGTAGCAGAAATGCATTGTGATTTAAAGAAAATCGGAGCCCTCTATAGAATTGAGAGGAGGAGGAGCATTGGCGGATGCAGATCTGTGTGGCAGAGCCTCAGAGGATATCATGTAGCTACACCAAAAAACCTACCAATGCTTCACTATTGAATCTTCATGCTGCTTATCAAGAAAATACATTTGAGATGAAACAAGAAGAGTATGACCAGGGACTCACAAGCTCCTGACCAAAAGCAGAGAACAAAAAGATTTAATGTCAGATTTGACTAAAAGGGCATCTGATCAAATGATCTAAATCACAAAAAGAGCTTGATATACTGTAGATTTAGGTATATCAATGAGAATATGCTATCACCAATTAGATCAATAAATTTGAACCCTTAGGAACTGACAAATGATTAAGCATAGAGAGCTGAGAGTGAACCAGGACGGGGTGACTAAAGGCTGACAGACAGAGGAGAGTGAGCAGGGAAGACACTGACAGAGGAGACTGAAGCAGACAGAACAGAATAAAGTGTGTGTACATTCCCAGCCCTTAGAGCCTTCACTCACCCCCTAGTCTGTGGTGATGATGATGATCCTGCTGAAGATATGTTTATCACGCTGTTGACCCATGGTAGCAGTTTCAGACCCACTGCCTACCTGGCCTATGCTGTTGGAACAGTGGTGCTGTGGGTGTCTGAGTAGGGGCTCCTTATCCTGCGTATTCTTTCACAGTAGCTTTGTCCTGTCAGCGGTCCTCTTCTTCTGGTCCCTGTAAAGTCCCAGTGGTGATGTGATGTGATGCTCCTATGGTTTTTTCCTCAGGTCCAGGTCTGCCTACAGGTGGATGAAAAGTTCCATGTATGGCCTCAGGTAACCTGTTACTATCAGTATTTAGAGTATACCTGGCACTTCAGGAATGAGAGGCACAATACAGACCCAGGGCCCACAGATGTAAGTGAAGATACAGCTGTCACCAGTGAAAACTGAGAGGGGGGGGGGTAAAAAATAAAATAAAAAATAAATGAATAAATGACTGAGGCAAGCCTTTCTCCAGTGGAATTAGTCCTTTGAAGTAGTTCATGAAATAGAATATCCATTCTGGGCTGAGAGCAGGTCAAAAGATCCAGAAGGAAAGCTGAGGAGAATGCAGAGGTGAGTCCAGCTGAGAGACCTGAGGTAAATGCTGACTCCTCCCAGTGACAGGAGAGGATATAAGTAAAAGGTTACACTCATTGGCTAGATGTTTCCCGCCAAAGGATTTGTCACCAATCCAGTGATCTGCAGCTGAGATGAATCTTTCTAACAGCAGCAGGCAGCTTGTCACCTGAAACACAAAACAGAAAGAACCAGCAAAGCAGCCATAGAGAGACATGCACTTATCAATTATCATAGCCCTCTATTAAGAGTAAAATGTATTCATTGAACAAAAGGGCGTTAGGGGGCGACAATCCCATTGGGCCACTTCTCTATTTTATTCTTTTGTGGCCCTTACATTTTAACAACAAACATAAAAACGATCGTTTTCCGATCGTTCTCAGAAAATTTGTTTGTTTTTAAACTGCATCAGAAAACCATTTTTGGGTTCAAAAGTCTGGCCAACTGATCTCCTTTCAGATGAAAATCCACAGAAAAGTTTATTAGGCTTTACTGTACAAGTGTACTCACTATTCTGCACAAAAGAGAAGCTGCTTTCAGTCACTGAGGCTGGCCATACATGTTCAATTTTCTTGTACAATTTTCTTTTACATTTACCAAAAACCATATATGAGGTCAAACTAAACAACAACTTTCAATTGTATGCAATCAGGCAGGCCCTTGCACTACATAGTTGAAGGTAAATTTAAAGAAAATTGCACAGAAAATTGTATCATGTATGGCTAGCCTAACTCTCTGGCCATTCAAAAAAAAACATAAACAAAAGATTTGCATTTGAACCTGTTTCTTTTGTTATTTTCGTATGTTGATATGACACCTATAACAAAAAATTTGCCTTCAGTATTTTGAATACACAGAAAACAGAAAAAGGAATTCATTCAATATACATAATGAAATTCTTTTGTTATAGATGTCATTGAACAATGAACATACAACTGAGGCGCCGTACACACGGCCGAGGTTCTCGCTGAAAATCAGCGAGAACCTCGCTGGAATGCACATTCCAGCGAGGACCTCGGCCATGTGTACGGTCTCAGCGAGCTTCCCGTCGGGAAGCCCGTCGAGCCGAAATAGAGAGCACGCTCTCTATTTCCTCGACGGCCCGCCTGGAAGAATGGCTGGTTGCCATTCCCGACGGGCGGGTCACCGAATTCGACGGCCGGGAGAGAACCTCGACGGGCGGAACGATGTGTTCTGCCGTCGAGGTTCTCTGCCGTGTGTACGGCGCCTGACACTAACAAAAGAAAAGCATTCAAGATACACAGAATGCAAATTGACGAAAATTCACGATAATTATTGTCTAACAAGAAACGAACATGAATTAAACAGAATAACGAATCATCCCGCATGTACAAAAATAAAACGGTAACGGAAATACGAAACGATCGGAATACGAAAAAATCACGTCGTACGACAAACGAACGGGAACGAACAGGAAAACGTGCGTCTTACGAAAAACGAACGCAAACGAACAGACGGGACCATACGAAACGGAACAGAAAAAAACGATTTTTTTTTCTGTGCACATGTCTAATGATTATTACCCTGGAGAATATGGGGATAGGCCCAAGGATGATGGAGTGGATACAAACATTATTTAAAGGCCCCACAGCAATGTTAAAAGTGAATGGAACATTGTCACCCCCTTTTAAGATGAATAATGGGACGAGACAGAGCACTACATGTACGTATAACCCTCCTAGTCCCTGAACTCTGTACATATCACCATTCTGGACCCTGCAATCGGTACACAGCACCCTTGTGGACCCTGCAATCTGAACACAGCACCCTTGTGGACCCTGCAATCTGTACACAGCACACTCCTGGACCCTGCATTATGTACATAGCACCCTTCTGGACCCTGTACTCTTTATGTAGTACCCTCCTGGACCCTGAAGTCCATTTTGTAGCACCCTCCTGAACTCTGAACTCTGTATGTATCACCCTTCTGGTATTTAATGTCCCTTTAAGACCCTCCCACACACATTACTAAAGCACGCTCATGCTTTCCCCAAGAGAATGTGGGGAATACCTGCACCTATTTTCAGAGGTAAAAAAATGGTCATTACTAGGATGGTGGTGGGAGGAGAGTACATCATGTGCCCCCCTCTTATTAGCAGTAGAGTGAACCTATAATTAACTAGAGATGGGGGACATCTGTCATTACTTGGAGGGGGGAGGGTATGTGTCTTTTTCATTTTTTTAGCAAAAAAAACTCAGCATGATTAAATACCACCAAAAGAAAGCTCTATTTATGTGGAACAAAAAGAGAAAAATGTTATTTAGGTACAGTGTTGCATAACCGCGCAATTGTCATTCAAAGTGTGACAGCGCTGGAAGCTAAAAAGTGGCCTGGGTAGGAAGGGGGTTTAAGTGCCCAGTAAGCAAGTGGTTAAACGTAAGAGGTTTGTAAGGGTATTATGAAAAAAAAATGCAGATTGTTTTTTTTTTTAGTGCCCGAAGGTCCCAAAGAATTTCACTATTTTGGTGATGTTCTTATGTATTTTTATTTTTAACCTCAGGTAACTTGTTTAAGATTTTCTGATGTCTTCTACAGTGTAAAATGCTAGCTACAGCTACATTTAGGGAAAGGCTTTTACCTAAAGCAGCCTTATGCCGCGTACACAAAACCACAACAAAACCGTGTATTTTTTTTGTTGGCTAAAACATGTGTTGCATACACACAGTCACACAAATGTCTGAAAAACCGAACCCCAAGAACGCGGTGACATGCAACACTATGACGAGCCAAGAAAAATTAAGTTCAATGATTCCAAGCATGCTTCAAATTGATTCTAATGATGCCTAGGATTTTGTGTTGGAATTCACCATACAGACAATCGGTATCTCCGTCAATAACTTTTGTTGTCGGAAAAATTGAGAACCAGCTCTCAAACATTTGTTTTCAGAAATTCCGACAGCAAATGTCCGATGGAGCCTACACACGGTTGGAATATCCGACCAAAAGCACACATCGAAAATTTGTTGTCTGAAATATAGTGTATTAGATCAGCTTAGATATGCTGTAACTAACTATTAAACTATTTTAATACATTCTATTAAGTTTCTAATAAGCATACATGAACTACATAATTCTCTGTCTGAATGCATGTGAGAAGAGTGTTTACTACACTGGAAGTGTCCAGGCATTTTCAAAAACCAGCATTCTGATCTTCTGATTCTTTAATACAATGTGTTATTAGTTTCTAAAAGGCACACTCTCCAAACAGCTTGTGCAGAATTTAATTGAAGCTTTTAATTGTCCACATGCCCAGATGAACACCACAAGGGATCAATATGCAAATCTCAGTTCTAGAAGAGCATATGGTACACCTGAAATGACAGTCAATTGAAGTAGACTATCATTTTATCTTTAAGTTTTTAGATCAAAACTACTCTGAACACAGCGCTGAACAAATCTGAAAAGAAATACGGTGTCTCATCTCTGTCTAAGATTTAATCTGCTGTTTGGATATTTTCTATTCACACTTCATGTGCATCAGCAGTGTGCTTCTCTGGTCAGCAGTATGCTAGACTAAATAGGTTATCTTGTTCTATTTTACTACACCAGCGCATGCATGCGCACACACCTGTAATGTGACTTACCAAAAAGATAGTACTATACTACATAATATTCTATGAAACAAATTAAAGCAGACTTTCCATAGGCCTCCACACTGCCTACTAAAGGTCAGCAGACACCTGTTTAAGGATGGTGGCCTGCAGATGACTTACTAATGCCGCGTAAACATGGTCGGAATTTCCGACAACAAATGTTTGATGTGAGCTTGTTGTCGTAAAATCCGACCGTGTGTATGCTCCATCGGACATTTGTTGTTGGAATTTCCGACAACAAATGTTTGAGAGCTGGTTCTCAATTTTTCTTGTCAGATATTCCAATCGTCTGTATGCAATTCCGACACATAAAAATCCTACGCATGCTCGGAATCAATTTGACGCATGCTCAGAATCATTGAACTTAATTTTTCTCGGCTAGTTGTAGTGTTGTATTTGACCATGTTCTTAGCGTTCGGAATTTCCAACAAAATTTGTGTGACCATGTGTATGCAAGACAAGTTTGAGCCAACATTCTGTCGGATAAAAAATCTATGGTTTTGTTTTCAGAATGTCCTATCGTGTGTACGCGGCATTAGGGGTGAAAATGCTAGTTCAGATGAACTGATTTTATAATTCAACCCTTCAAGCATAGTATTATTGTATAGGAAAGAGGCATTGGTCTAAAATGGAGACTGTGAGCTTTATCCACCCCACACCTACAGTATATAATACATTGATATTTTCCTGACATTAGCAGATCTCAAAAACAGCTATTTATGTTAGTCTGCTTAACCGGAATATAAGGAGACTGTGGCATGAATGTTCATGCTACAGTAGTATTCAATAAGTATGTTATTTTTTCTTTCAAAGATTTGTATTAGTTTGGTACAAGAACAAAAGAAAAAGAAAATGTCCAGACTTTCCGCACTCGGAATGTAAACACATTTAAGAAACAATCAATCAAAACTATTATGGCATTTAACAGACAGACTGTGACTGGCACTAGAATTTATGAGACTTTATCTCACACAACCAACAATTAGCATCCGGAAAAAGGGGGGTGGGTCCTCTGGCACCCCCTATGGGATTACATTGTGTCTGTAGGGGACCCCCTTGGTCCAAGAGGCAGACAATCGCCCAGTGGGCAGAGACATACTGCCAGTCCCCTCACCAGTCAGCTCAGGGGCGGAAATAGCAAAACATACCATCATTCCGAATCTGAATTTGGGAAACTTTTAAGAAGAAAAATTGGGAAGCATGAAGAAATAGGAGAAGAAGAAAGGTGAAGAAGGAAAGATGAAGTCACAGAGAGAGAAAGGAGAGGAGAAAAGGAGCCAATCTACCGGGAAGAGCCAAAGGTCTGTCGCCAGCTCTGCCTGGAGGGGCCTGGAATCCAGGACATAGGGGGATACCCACGTCCAGGGACCAAGGTTCCCAGATTGCCTCGAACATCGAGACCGTGTCTGCTAACATGCTAGCAAGTTTCTCCTCTGACATGATCCATGAGATCTTGCGTTTGGCTGCTAAGAGGGACACTCTGGGCTGCTTCCAAGCTTTGGCTATGGTCATTTTTGACCCCCAGTAACATAAAGTGTATTAATCTGCGGTTGGCCTTAAGTATTTTAGGAATGTTGGAGTTCAGGAGGGCTATTGCAGGAGTTCTAGGTAACTGATGGGTAGCCACGTTTTGATCAGGGTAAAGATCCTTCTCCAAAACAATCAAATTCTAGGGCACTCCCACCATGTATGGGCCATGGAGCAGTGTGTTAATTTTTTAAGCAGACATTCCTTGTACCAGTCTTATAAAAATTGGCTGAGGAAATTCAACCTGGGTTATTCTTCCGCAGTGCCCATTGTCTTGCTTTCATATTTGGTTTTAGCTATGCCTTTATGGTTCTAAACCCAAGGTTTACCCTTTAAAGCATATTTAAACCTAACAACAAAATGAAATATAATATAGTTTACTGGTCTATAGATGTAAGAGCTGCATTTGGTTTCCTTTTTCATTTTGTCCTCCTTTATTTTCATTTGGTAATATTAAGAGTAAAACAATTTCTGTTCTATGGTGGCTAAACTCACTTACTCCTTTCTGTCTAGTGTCTATGGAGGGAGCAATAATCGATACACAGGATGGGCGTCAAACATGTACTCTTTTCTTCATCTCTTTAACATCAGGGGTTTAAAGTAGCTTACAGAAGGAAGGATTTTTGTGCTCTTAGTTCAGCTCACAGTAAGTGATTGTAAAGACAAAAGATATACAGGAATTTCCTGTAGTTGCAGAAAATGCTCTAAGCCTGAAAAATACACAGCCACCACATCTAAGGACTGATAAGCTGCAATATAATAGGCGCTGCACATTCTCAACAGGTAGAGCTACTTTTTAAGCTTTGAGCATACGCTTGATTAAGCACACAAATATGCCTAAGTACATATGTGTGTAACCTCTGGAGGATGTACCGAAGTGTGCATGTTTGTGTGCACGAAAGTATGTATGTTCAAGTATTCTACATGTTTCTCAATATGAAAACAAAAAGGTGCTTCAACCGCCCTGCCTAAAAGGAGCAGCGCTCAGGAGAGCTTAAGGTCTGTGAGCAGGCACAGTAAAGTGTGACTAGTAAACAAAGAGCAGCTGCTTAAAGAAACAAAACATGAGTAAAAACAGTAACATTAATACAGTCCAAAATAAAACTGTAGCAGTGCAACAATCAAACCACCGCTTGATAGACTTCTATATGGTGTGCATATAGGAAACAACAGTGATGCAGAGGAAGATGGATGTGATTGGTAATGAGTCTTTCAACAGTGCTCCTTTCACCAAGAGACCTTCACCACCTGGAGGGGGATTTTGCCCTTTTGGGGATGCACTCACCAAATTTAAGAACCAACTGAGTATTGAATCACCATAATCATCCACCGTTTACACTGCACTCTCCACCAATTTCACTTGCTTGGTATAGGTGTACTGCAATTGCAAATGAAAGAATAAGATGTCTACATAGAGCAGTACTGTTTATAAAATTTAATAAAAGCCCCGAAGAACCCCTTACAAGTTATGCATACCATCAAGCAAATGATCTCAAGCATTAATAAAATTATAAACATATGTGTGTGATCGCTCGATCACTGTAATGACAAACTGAAGCCGTCCAGGTTACCAGCTGTTTCTGAGACTTGCTGGTTCGTCACCGGCTCGTGGAGCGCATATGTCACTTCCGGTTAGTCGACAGGAGTCATACACTGATGGGTTTCGTCACTTTTGACAATTTACCTTGGAGATGAGTCCAGGCTTACACTCAGGTGTGTGTTCCAGTGGGCGACTGGTTACACCGGGAGTGGTGAGTTATTTTCTTTGGACTATACTGGGATGTTTCTTGCACCTGTAGACATCATCCCAGTTTTACAATTTTCAGCCGGTGATGGCTTTACTGTAGAAGTGATCCGGGTAGCTGTATAAATCACTTCAAGAAGGTGCAGAAGGGCCCCCCTACAACTGCCTGCCACCTCTATCAGCCCACCCATGGGATTGAGGCATCCAGTGACAATGCTGCTTGGTGTGATGAGAAGAGGAGAGGGAAGGAAGGTACATCTGTACCCATCTCCCCTCTAAGAAACTGGAAGCAACAAGGATTTATCACTTTTAGTTTAATGTTTACAAGCCTTTACCTTTTTTGACATATAAAGCATTAGATCATACCATTCCCAGATTAATCAGTAGCTTTCAAGGCAGAGGAGACAACTAGGTTCTAATAGACCTCATATTTTTCAATAAAAAAAAAACTGCCATGTTTATTGATATCACAAGGGATGATGATGTGTTGGCTGCTACTGTAGACATACAAAGTTGCAACCTTTTCTCTGGGATCTCTGCTTTATATATATATATATATATATATTATATATATATATATATAATAATATATATATATATATATATATATATATATATATGTCTGGGGGCTCTAAATAATTTTCAAAGGAAAGAAATGTCAATGTTTACTTGTATAAGAGAAGTGCCAGAATTGATCTGGTGGTCTAGTTGTTAAATAAAGTGGTGAAACGACCAAAACAGCAATGAGCACAAGATAGTGACTGAAACATTGTGTAACATTTTCAATTGCACTAGCATTTGGCAGGAAAAAGAGTGCATATAATAGGGTAGAACAAAATACTTTACATAATCTGCAGCCACCCAGGCTTGACAATAGAGAAGGAATTAGAGCCTAATGCCTCGTACACACGATCGGAATTTCCGATGGAAAAAGACAGACAGAATTTTTTCTTCGGATATTCCGACCGTGTATGTACGCCCCATTGGAAATTCCGTTAGAAATTCCGGCGGAGTTAGAAAGAGAACATTTCTACCAGAAATTCCATTTGTCTGTATGGAACTCCGACGGAGAAAAAAACATGCATGCTCGGGAAAAATTCTACGCATGTTCAGAAAAATTGAACTTAGGGGAGCTGTGGTGGCTCAACGTGATTGGCACTGCGCTGACAAGCCATTCACCTCTGCAACCAAGGGTTCGGATCCCGGTCTCGGCTACATGTGAATTGAGTTTGGTGGTCTCAGCCCGGCTCCCGATGGGGTGTGCTATGCAAGGTACGCCTGTGCTTAGTACGCCCACCCCCCCCCCCACAAAAACCACCACACTTGCACGCACACAAAATTGGTTTAAAACACATGCACTTTGGCCATGCGGTCTCTTAAAATAAAGAGAGGCGAAGGACCTACGGGGCTGGCTGGTGGGCTAGGCCCCCTCACTCCCTCATAGGGGGAGTCCCTCTGCCCCATTGGGGTCCCGTTGGGCCCCAGTTGGGCTCCCAAGAGGAGCAGGTAGGGCGGGGTGAGTGGGAGGCCCCCCTTCACACCCGCCATTGCCACCAGGGGCATGGAGAAGGATGGCGATTGCCTCCGGGGGGAGGGTCTGCCTACTCCCAACTCCTGCAGTCCGGCTCCTCTCTCTCGAGTTCACGCACAAAAATACAAAAAAAAAAAAAAAGAAAAATTGAACTTCATTTTCTAGGCTAGACCTGTAAGGCCATGTACACGCGATCGATTCATCCGATGAGAACGGTCCGACGGACCGTTTTCATCGGTTCACCGATGAAGCTGACTAATGGACTGATGTGCCTACACACCATCAGTTAAAAAAATGATCGTATAAGTACACAGTGACGTTTACGTGTTTTAACACAACGACGTGCTGAAAAAAACAAACTTCAATGCTTCCAAGCATGCATCGACTTGATTCTGAGCATGCGTGGCCTTTTAACCGAAGCTGTTGCATGCTAACGATCGGTTTTGACCTATCGGTTAGCCGTCCATCGGTTCGATTTTAAAGCAAGCCCTCTGTTTTTTGACCAAAGGATAACGAACCGATGGGGCCTACACACAATCGTTTGTTTTGATGATGAAAACAAACTTCAGTCCGTTTTCATCGGTTTGAACCGATCATGTGTAAGTTTATTCCGATGGAAACTCTGATCATGTGTACAGGGCATTAGAGATTCAGAGGATCATAAAACAGGATATCAGTAATCCTGCAATGGCTCCTGTGGCAGCGTCATCACTGGACAAAGGACATCTTCTGCCAGAACTTCACATCAGCATTACAGACATATAGCTCTCTGGTGACCTGCCCCATAATCCTACTATAAAAACTTTTGTATTGGCTGTGGTTTATGATCTGGATGTGGGGTGATGGCTGTTCTACCATAACTAGGTGCTTTCTCCCTACAGTTACATGCAGTGGGATTAAAAAAAAAATCTGAACATTTTCCACTGAGCTTTGTTGTTTTTGTTTCACTACTTTTTTTATTTTACAGTTTTGGAGATACTTTTCTGTCTAATATATTAATGGAGGGTATGTAATAAATGTTCAGAAATTGTATTAATTTAAGTCTGTATTATTAGTAACCAGCACACAATAAAAAGAACTAGCAGCAGTCATTATAAGGTAAGTATGTTTCATCACCAAACACTTAAATCAGCTATCATAAAAATGGTAGCAATGAAAGCACATTTTGTAAAGAGTTTTAAAAGGAACATTTTCCTCTGCACTCATACTGTAAGCACCTAGCACTCACTTTTCTTTTTGTCAAAAATGTTACAGCCAGTGAGATCTAAGTAGAACAATCATAATTATTTCCATTAGGCTAATGTACACCACATCATAAAAAAATAAAAAAAACAAGATTATTTTCTAATGTATTTCTTTCTCTGCAACCCATAATGGCATTATATTTAGTATGAGTGTAATTAATAGAGATGGGCTGAACACCCCCCTGTTTGGTTTGCAGCAGAACTCCATAACAGGGGAAAAGTTCTGTCTCGAACAGCAAACTCCATTGAAGTCTATGAGAGCCGAACATGAGAAATCAAAAGTGCCCATTTTAAAGACTTATATGCAGGTAATTGGCTATAAAAGAGTATGGGGGTCCAGGTACTGCACTAGGGACATGTATCAATGCAAGCATTTTTTTAAAACAGTGTCCACCCTGATCTCTCTGGCAGGACTTGGTGGGGTAGTCCCACGGGCTCCCCAGGCTCATCGTTTCTTCTTGACCGACATATTACCTACACAGTCTTAATGTAAATAAATACATGTATTTATGAAAAATTGATTTAAATAGTTAAACATTTAAAAACAATCAATTGTTCATAATTGTTTCTCCCCTTCCTTCTCCGTGTTTGTGAGACACCGCTGCACATGTAACAGTATGACATGTAACTGTATTTCTGTGTCAAAGCTATATGTAATGTCAATGTTTATTTATTACCAATTTAAACCTAAATTGGTAATACCAGATGTTTTCAATAATTATATTCCAGGAGCTCTTCCTGTTGGGTCTGAAAGAGTGACCCTCCCCCAGGGCGAGAACTGTCCCAGTAGTAATCGGCGCACATACCTACCAGTAGGACGTGTGGCTCCTGGGCTCCAGACAGGCAGGGTTTTCCACCCCCCCGCCTCAGCAGGCCTTCTCATCCGCCTTCTCTGGCTGCTTCTCACCCTCCAGGTAAGCCCCTGCTACTCAGGGCGATCTACACCTCCCTAGGACCCGTAGGTGGCCGTCCTTGTTAGGACAGCCACGGCGGCAGCCTAATCTCCCCCAGCGGAGATACAACTCCCCCGCGATCCGCTTCCTCCAGCTTCCTCCAGCTCTGGCCCCCCCCCAACAACCAGCCGCTCCCCCCGCTCCTTCTGGTCCATACGCCCCCCATACAGCCATCACCATTCAGAGGCACCTACTTGCCACCTCTCCACGGCAATTTTTCGCCATTCCAGGTCGTTTTTTTCGGGACCTCCGCGCCAGGCCTCTCTCATACGCGGGGCCGCGATCCAGGAAAGTCTGCGGCTTCACCTGCGGCCTAACACCGCGCCGCAATTTCACACACAGAATCCCCTCCAAGCCACCAGAAACCTCCCAGGAGTTCGCCCCCAGCCCCCTGTAGGACTCATCCACCCCTCAACAACCAGTCCCCCCCCATCCCAGTCCTTCCAGCTGACTATACATCAGCCTGGGTCCCTGGTCCTGCTCCCGGTCGGCGGCTATCTTGGTACACCCCAGCAGCAGTGACAGCTCTCACCCCCCTGTTTCATAATTTAATAATACTTGATCCAGGGGCTTCGCCCGATCGCCATTCAGGGATCAGGAAGGAATTTTTTCCCCTACCAAAGCAAATTGGCACAGCACGGCTAGGGGTTTTTTGCCTTCCTCTGGATCAAGCTGGAGGATTCACTGAATCCTCCCCCCATCGTCACCAAAAAATAACTACTTTGCCCCGGTGATTGGCTACCATGGCTAATCTGCGGTACTCTGCAGAAACCATTTGGGATCTGAGGAGTTGCGCCGCAATACTGCCAGCCATCACCAAAAAGACCCTAAGAATGGAGCAACTTTTGAGGATCGATCGACGATCGACCATCAAAAATTTTAGCCGTTTACCCCAGCCCAAGCACATTTTATGTGCTTTGATCAACACAAGATCGGCAGTAAAACATAGACTTGAAATCCATGACTTCATTCTACAACACAATTTAGACTGCCTCTTTATTACAGAGAGCTGGCTCGCAGCCGACTGTAACACCATTCTAGGAGAACTGGTGCCAGAAAACTACCGTATTATCACAGAAAACAGAATAGGGCAAAGAGGGGGAGGCCTGGCGGTGATCCACAAGACTCATCTTGCGATCACAAAACCAGCCCTTCAAAACCCTCTTCCTTACTCTGCAACTGCAAGCAAATTCAAAGGAGACCGTCCACATTCTGCTCTGCTATAGGCCACCGGGCCCAAAATCGCAGCTGCTATCACCATGGACGGATTTCTTCTCCACTTATACCCTCAACAGCAAACACCTGTTGCTGTTAGGGGATTTCAATCTCTGGGCCTACTCCTCACAAGACATCGTTGCGGATGCCTGTATTGACCACCTGGAAGATTTAGGGTTACAGCAACTAGAATGTGGGCCCACACATGCTTCAGGCCACACACTTGATCTTATTTTCAGACAAGATCTGGAAATAAAAATTTTGGAAAATGAAAAGTTGCCATGGACAGACCACCATGCAATTAAATTCATTTCCACAATCCCCCCCACAACAAAAACATCAAATCCAGTGACAACACACTGGACTAGATGTCAGAAGAAGCTCCACTCGGAACTCTTCAGAACGACTTTAAGGAAAAAAATAGAAACAACTCAGCCGCATCAAACGGCCGTTGAAACATTGGAAGCCATCAACTCGGCCATGCTACAGTCAGCCGATTTGGTAGCGCCGAAACGAAGAACCCGCATTCGGAAAAACAACCGCAGCTGGTTTAACAACCAGCTGTCGTTACTGAAGCAAGAACGCAGAAGGGCAGAATCTGCCTGGAAAAGATGTTCTTCAGAGCTAAACCTATCCATCTACAAGGCGACAACAAGAAAATACCACAAAGGAATTTTCCAAGCCAAGAAGAATTATTTCTCGGAGGCTATCAACGGGGCCCTTAACCGCCCCCGCAAACTCTTCAAGATGGTCACCCAGACCATGAAACCAGGATGTATTGAAGCCCCCAGTTCTGACACACAAGAATTTTGCAATGAGCTATCGGATTATTTCGTTGATAAAATCGAGGCAATCCGTGAAAGCATTCAGCAAAACTTTTCTCCCCTCAGCCCCCCCTGTAGCCTCTCACACAGCACCCATAGCAATTCTTCGATATCAGGTAAGTTTACCCTAGAACCCATCTCCGTTGAGTCCACTAAAAATGTCATTTGTACTCTGCGCAATGGCGCAGCGCCAAATGACATTATCCCCACAAAACTGCTGAAGGAATGCGCCGACATCCTGGCTCCTCCCATTACGCAGCTTATCAACCAGTCTTTCTTGGAGGGCATAGTGCCCTCACAGTTGAAAGAGGGTATAATCCAACCCATCCTGAGAGAACCCTCCCTGGACCCCAAGGACCCACTCCACCGCCGTCCCATAACAAGCCTCAACGTATTCTCTAAGATAATGGAAAAAGTAGTGGTACAACAGCTGCAACAGCATCTAGATACCCACAAGCTACTTGATCCATTGCAATCAGGCTTCCGTCCCGGACATGGGACGGAAACAGCATTGCTGAAAGTATGGGACGATGTTCTCAAGGCCGCAGACGAAGGAGAATCTTGTCTCCTGGTTCTGTTGGACCTAAGTGCAGCTTTTGACACTGTAGACCACAATCTGTTACTGACTCGGCTTACTGAAGTAGCCAGGGTCGCAAAAGGCGATTTATCTTGGTTCTCCTCTTTTTTGGAAAACCGATCGCAAACAGTGAAGCTAGGACCGTTTACGTCTGAAAAACGCACAGTAACATGCGGAGTCCCTCAAGGATCGCCTCTGTCACCAGTGCTATTTAACATCTACCTTCGTCCTCTTTTTGAGATTATTAGCAGCCAAAAACTGCTTTATCACTCTTATGCAGATGACACGCAACTGTATTTCCGCATCTGCAACAGACAGGATCACCACCTCAATCTAGAGACATGTCTCTCTTTGATAGAGGATTGGATGACAAAGAGTTATCTTAAACTCAATGGAGCGAAAACAGAACTTCTTCTGTTTCACGCCAAACGTAGGAATCAACTTTAAACAGCGTGGACCCCCCCGCCTATTTTGGGCAAACTCATCACCCCTAGCGCCAAAGTCAAAAGCCTAGGGGTCATTTTTGACTCCTTTATGACAATGGATGCACAAATAGGGTCAGTGGTCAGCGGATCTCACCATCTACTGCGCCTACTACGCAGACTCACTCCGTTCATCCCTAAAGAAGACCTAGCGGTCGTGGTGGGAGCTATTGTAAACTCCAGGCTGGATTATGCAAATGCCCTTTACCTCGGCCTCCCCAAGTACCAAATCGCTCGTCTGCAAGTCGTTCAGAATACGGCCGTCAGACTTGTGACTGGGAAAAAGCCCTGGGAATCCATCTCACCTTCACTGAGATCCCTTCATTGGCTGCCAGTTAAAGACAGAATTGCTTTTAAAGCTCTCTGTCTTACGCATAGATGTGTCCATGAGAGTGCCCCCCCTTACTTATGCGAATTAATAAAAGCGCATAATCCAAATCACGTTTTGCGATCCACGAATCAGAACCTGCTCCAGGTTCCGAAAGCCAACTTCAAGTCCAAAGGAGAGAGAAGATTTGCGATCCAGGGTCCCAGACTATGGAACGCTTTACCAACCAGCATTCGGTTGGAGGAGAACCACCTAGCATTTAGGAAAAAGGTCAAGACTTTTCTCTTTTGATATCAAAGGAGACAGGAACAACAAGTGCCCAGAGGCGATTCAGTTCGCATGTGCCGCGCTATATAAGTTTTCATTCATTCATTCATATGATTTTTATTTTTTTATTGGGTATTTAACAAGAACAATGTTGTGTCAAACAGTGTCATCAGAAACATTCGTACAATTAAAGTGAAATAAGTACATACAGAGCACAGAGAAACTGATAAGGCAGAGCCTAGCATACATGTCCTGTGCATCTACTTAAGAGCGACCAATTACATTCAAGTATGTAAGCCGTCTGATTCACTAAAACATAGTAGCTAAATACTAGTGCACGAAAAAGGGAAACAGTGCAAGAGATAAACTCAGGAACCAATATGAGCAGCCCTAATCCCGCTCACACTGTGAATGGGAGGGGACCTAGGAGAGCATACCATAATGCAAGATCTGGTGAGGTTTTTATATGATTTTTTTGTGCTACCTTTAAGGCCCTGACAAAGCAGGTGTTCCTGCAAAATGCGTAGGCCATATCTTATGACATCTCCTACCAGGAGGTGCACATCCTGGATTCAAAAAACAGTAGACTGTACTTTTTTTAAAATTGTAATAGATTTTAAAAAAAAGTTTCCGCCTATGAATGGCAAATAAAACTTTTCTATTTTTACATAATTGTGTTTTTGTCAGGAAAGGGTACACCTGTTGGTGGTGCTGTTGGTCGCATGGATCACATTACCCATGTCCACCAGCAGGCGTCTTCTTGCAGCCAGGATCTGTGATAAAAGATTTCACTTGCTGGTGGCACTGTCAGATCCATGGGCCAGTGTCCACCAGCAAATGTTTTCCGACAGTGTTGAGTCATTATCTCCTGCGTTCGGGCATCACCTGAACCTGATTGCAGGAGTTATGTATAAATACCCAGAAGATCACACTGTTGAGTTGCTTTGGTATCTCTCTCCTTGCGCTCTGACCTTGCTGCCTGTTATCTGACCAAAACCTTGAGCCTGTATCTGATCCTGATTCTGAGCCTGTTCTGGACATGTCCCTCCTGTTACCCTGTTACTTTGGATCCCTGCCTTGCAGCGTATACATCCATCCTCTCCCTATCCTGTTGGTTTCCCATCCTCATTTGCTGATTCCCTGTGTATGACCTTGGCCTGGCTTACGTTACGTTTCTAGAACATCCATTGTCCTTTTGCTGATCTCTGTGTATGACCCTGGCCTGGATTAAAGTTTGTGACTTTGTTACTACCCCTTGCTGTATATACTATTTGTTGTTAGTGCACAACCAACCACAAAACCCACAGTTTGTATTCACTTATTTGTCACCTATCTTAATAACCACCATTATTATTCACTTTCATGCGTTTTTGGTTTTCTCTGTGAAGTCCACACAGTCTGGTCTACTAATTCCCTGATAGTATACCAAGGCCACTCCTGACCAGACGTGGCTGCATTGAGGGACCATTCTGCTTCTGTTAGTTCTGTTAATATGGATACCAATGAAATCATGTATTATGGTCTGCTGGCAGCAGAGGATGGTGAATATTGTCGCCAGACTTTAAAAGATTGGACCAGTAACCAGCTAATGGAAACTATTCGATCAGATCCAACCTTAGTGGATCAGGGCTATATGTCCTTTGAAGATGTTCAGCCGTTAATCCGGTTATGTGTAAAGCCAGCCCTGTCATTTATTCCCGAGGGGAGTGACAATTTTTCTCCCCCCTTTAATTATGGCCAAGTTGAATCTCTGGTATGGTTGTTAGAGGATGTTGAGGTGTTTTTAACTAGCCTTGCAGGATAAATGTCATTTTTGCATGTGTGCGCTATAATCTGTTTTGTACTGTATTTGGTCTTATAGCAGCACCATCTTAAATGTATAGCATTTTTAGGGTGTGCCCCCCAAGTATCTTTTTGTATTTTGTATAGACTCTGACCAGGTCTCTTGGGCTGGAGCACCCCTCCCCCCCTCTTCATTACCTCACATTAGTGGCCACCAGTGTATAGGAAGAAACCCTTCAGTTCTCCCACATAGAGGAGTTTATCTCCCATAGTTGAGACCCAGGTTCTTTCATTCTATTACTAGGGTAGGACCCACTAATTTGGGGTACTTTGTCGCAGTAAGTGGGCTTAGCACTATATGACCCCATATAGTGTGACCAAACCCCCGTATTTTTTAATATGTTCAGGTGTTTTTAACTAGCCTTGCAGGATAAATGTCATTTTTGCATGTGTGCGCTATAATCTGTTTTGTACTGTATTTGGTCTTATAGCAGCACCATCTTAAATGTATAGCATTTTTAGGGTGTGCCCCCCAAGTATCTTTTTGTATTTTTTATAGACTCTGACCAGGTCTCTTGGGCTGGAGCACCCCTCCCCCTCTTCATTACCTCACATTAGTGGCCACCAGTGTATAGGAAGAAACCCTTCAGTTCTCCCACATAGAGGAGTTTATCTCCCATGGTTGAGACCCAGGTTTTTTCATTCTATTACTAGGGTAGGACCCACTAATTCGGGGTACTTTGTCGCAGTAAGTGGGCTTAGCACTATATGACCCCATATAGTGTGACCAAACCCCCGTATTTTTGAATATGTTCAGGTGTTTTTAACTAGCCTTGCAGGATAAATGTCATTTTTGCATGTGTGCGCTATAATCTGTTTTGTACTGTAATTTGGTCTTATAGCAGCACCATCTTAAATGTATAGCATTTTTAGGGTGTGCCCCCCAGGTATCTTTTTGTATTTTGTATAGATTTTTTGACCAGGTCTCTTGGGCTGGAGCACCCCTCCCCCTCTTCATTACCTCACATTAGTGGCCACCAGTGTATAGGAAGAAACCCTTCATTTCTCCCACATAGAGGAGTTTATCTCCCATGGTTGAGACCCAGGTTCTTTCATTCTATTACTAGGGTAGGACCACTAATTCGGGGTACTTTGTCGCAGTAAGTGGGCTTAGCACTATATGACCCCATATAGTGTGACCAATCCCCCGTATTTTTGAATATGTTCAGGTGTTTTTAACTAGCCTTGCAGGATAAATGTCATTTTTGCATGTGTGTGCTATAATCTGTTTTGTACTGTATTTGGTCTTATAGCAGCACCATCTTAAATGTATAGCATTTTTAGGGTGTGCCCCCCAATTATCTTTTTGTATTTTGTATAGACTCTGACCAGGTCTCTTGGGCTGGATCACCCCTCCCCCTCTTCATTACCTCACATTAGTGGCCACCAGTGTATAGGAAGAAACCCTTCAGTTCTCCCACATAGAGGAGTTTATCTCCCATGGTTGAGACCCAGGTTCTTTCATTCTATTACTAGGGTAGGACCCACTAATTCGGGTACTTTGTCGCAGTAAGTGGGCTTAGCACTATATGACACCATATAGTGTGACCAAACCCCCGTATTTTGAATATGTTCAGGTGTTTTTAACTAGCCTTGCAGGATAAATGTCATTTTTGCATGTGTGCGCTATAATCTGTTTTGTACTGTATTTGGTCTTATAGCAGCACCATCTTAAATGTATAGCATTTTTAGGGTGTGCCCCCCAATTATCTTTTTGTATTTTGTATAGATTTTGACCAGGTCTCTTGGGCTGGATCACCCCTCCCCCTCTTCATTACCTCACATTAGTGGCCACCAGTGTATAGAAAGAAACCCTTCAGTTCTCCCACATAGAGGAGTTTATCTCCCATGGTTGAGACCCAGGTTCTTTCATTCTATTACTAGGGTAGGACCCACTAATTCGGGGTACTTTGTCGCAGTAAGTGGGCTTAGCACTATATGACCCCATATAGTGTGACCAATCCCCCGTATTTTTGAATATGTTCAGGTGTTTTTAACTAGCCTTGCAGGATAAATGTCATTTTTGCATGTGTGCGCTATAATCTGTTTTGTACTGTATTTGGTCTTATAGCAGCACCATCTTAAATGTATAGCATTTTTAGGGTGTGCCCCCCAATTATCTTTTTGTATTTTGTATAGACTCTGACCAGGTCTCTTGGGCTGGATCACCCCTCCCCCTCTTCATTACCTCACATTAGTGGCCACCAGTGTATAGGAAGAAACCCTTCAGTTCTCCCACATAGAGGAGTTTATCTCTCATGGTTGAGACCCAGGTTCTTTCATTCTATTACTAGGGTAGGACCCACTAATTCGGGGTACTTTGTCGCAGTAAGTGGGCTTAGCACTATATGACCCCATATAGTGTGACCAAACCCCCTGTATTTTTGAATATGTTCAGTGTTTTTAACTAGCCTTGCAGGATAAATGTCATTTTTGCATGTGTGCGCTATAATCTGTTTTGTACTGTATTTGGTCTTATAGCAGCACCATCTTAAATGTATAGCATTTTTAGGGTATGCCCCCCAAGTATCTTTTTGTATTTTGTTTTTTTTATATTTGGTAAGGAGACTACATCTCACGATTTGGGTGTCCCCCTGGTGGAAGAAGATTCCTACATATGTCACTTCACTTTGTTTAAATTCTTTAATCACCACGGACTTTAATGCACAGTATTTTTTCGATATATGTGTTTCCATCATATGGACTTTATCATTCCTCTTTGGAATTCCTATATCACTATAGTGTTTTTTTCACCCATTAACATTATTTTAAACCAATTTTTTTCATTTGGGTGTCATCAATGATCACTTAGCGCCGTACCTTGTTTTGTATTGTATGTTATTTACTTTGGTATCTTGAGTAATTGGTACTGGGAGCTCTGTTTATTTTAACCAATCAAGACATAACTTTTCTATTTGTTAGCACAGTGTTTTTTCTTCCTTTTTTGGGATAAAACTTTTTCTTCCAGTCTGATGTGCCCGCTTTCCAGTCTGATGTGCCTGCTTTCCAGTCCAATGTCTCTGTGCCTGCTTTCCAGTCTGACATGCCTGCCTTCCAGTCTGATGTGCCCACTTTCCAGTCTGATGTGCCCGCTTTCCAGTCCAATGTCTCTGTGCCCGCTTTCCAGTCTGATGTGCCTGCCTTCCAGTCTGATGTGTCTGCTTTCCATTATGGTTTTTATTGCTAAAAAAAAAAAAAAAACCACTTTGAAACCCTTTCTAGTTCATAATGGCCAATAAATGGTCATTATTATGAAATGCTTATAGGCCTTAAGCTAAATTAGGAAAAAGTGAAAATTATTTTTGTTCCCACACTTGGGCACTACTTTTTAAATGCATTTTTGCATAGACAACACTCCTATGGCCTTTATGTCAAACGTTCTCCACAAAATATCCTGCAGTTTTTTATGACAATCCATAAATGTATGTAATTGTAAACCAAAAAAAAATCTTATGATTCTGGTTTTGCTTGTAACTTTATTTCTATTTGTTTTAGCAAAACAAAATGTCTCTCAAACTGACAATTACACTTGTGCATAACATTTTAGACAAGTATTGGTGCATTAGTATACTCAAGAGTGAATATAGACCATGAAACATGTCAAAGTTGTAGAAAAAATGCTTCAACTTCACAGATTGGCACCAAGCAAATTTAACCACTTGCTGACCAGCCGCTGTCATTATACTGCGGCAGGTTGGCTCGTTCCACCTTAGCTGTACATCGGTCCGTTTTACAGCTATAGCAGGCGGGCACACATGCACAATGCACAGCCAGGGAGTGGAGCTCCACAGAGGCAGAGATGGGGATCTGTCAATGCAAAGAAAGATCTCCTTACCCTCTATTTTCAGGGTAAAAAAGTGAGTGTTATACGCCAATAAATACAGTATATACATGTGTATGCCCCGCCCAAGCATATGATTTTCTTTACTTCGCTGCTATGGGCTCTAGCCCCAGATCTCCTCCTCTTGAGTCTACTAATGCACCAATACTTGTCACAAAGTTATGCACAAGTGTAAATGTCAGCTTGAGAAATATTTTGTGTTGCTAAAATGAATAGAAATAAAGTTACAAGAAAAAACCAGCACCATAAGATTTTGATTCTTTTTGGTTCACAATTACATACATTTATGGATTGTGACCTAATAACTGTAGGATATTTTGCGGAGAACTTTTAACACAGGGGTGTTGTCTATGCAAAAATGCATTTAAAATGTGTGGGAACGAAAAAAATAAATCCTAGTGTAACGGTCACCACCGTTTACGACCTTCCATCCACCCACGACAAGCTTATCTGACACACTGCAACAATCCTGCATACACGATCCATTCCATTTCCCATAATAACCGAGACACAAGCTCTGGTACTGGTTTCAAAGATATGAATGAACACTTTAATGGTTTTCTTCTCAGCTTTTTATACAGTACAAGATGTTACAGCCAATCACATGACAATGCAATCTCCACCCCCCTATTCACACACTGAGGCTAATTATCTAATCAGTAGCTAGACATCTGGGCACCGCATCATCAATAGACTTCAATTCCTTTTGAATAATACACAATCACAGATAATCTTCACACACATATAAGGAACCTCAATCACATTCTAAAAGGCATTTACACAATGCCTTGACCTTAAACCACATATCTAGACATACATACTGTCTCTGACACCTGGGCATCAATAGGCTTTACACCGTGTTATCAGACAATTGAAAGGTATAGCAGCAGACCTGAATTAACACCTTTATACAGTGAAATGTCTTTCACAAGCCGGGCCACTTAGCATTTTAAAAGCCTATTATACAGAGGGATGAGTCACTGTCTTGTTAACCTGGTCTCAAGTCAACATGAACTCCTTGTAATATCCCAGTCCTGCAATATGAATTATTATTAATGTCCCATCTCATGTAATATATGAATTATGATCCTATTAGCCACCCTACGCCTACAAGGGCACAGGGTGGACTTCGACCCAGGTTATTATTGTCCCTGGCACAGAAGTATCTCTCATCCTTCCAACGTCTCTGGTTGTCACGGTTCATTCCATTACACCTAGTTCCCCCTTATAGCCTATTATTCACATGCATTGCAGGTTGGTAAAAACATACTCATTCACTCACTCTCACACTATTACTAATAATCATTATTTACACATCATTATTACCAATATACTGTATAATAACAATGCAATGTATATTTTAATTAATAATTTATATATTACTATTTATTACTATACATAGTAAATCGATTTATTAAGGATCCCTTCATATCAATGTGGTCTAATGTGCAATAATGCTTAGTATGCCATTTGTTAACTAGTGTTGGGCTAACAGTTCAGCCCGAACGTGAGTTTGGGCCAAACATTGGCTATTCACCCTGTTCGTCCGACACACAAATTTGCAGAGTGTTCGATGTGTGTTCACCCCGCCGAGCGCCCTACAATGCACTCAGGGTGCAGTATAAGCTGTTTTTTTTTAAGCAGAGTTCCACCAAAAAGTGAAACTTCCACTCATTTGTCCCTCACCTCTCCGGTGCCACATTTGGTGCCTTTGGTGCACAGTATGCTTCACTATCAGGTTCCTGGCAATGGTGGAAACATCAGCTGCGATCCCGACATCACTGGACTCAAGGACAGGTAAGTGTCCTTTTATTAAAAGTCAGCAGCTGCAGTATGTGTAGCTGTTGGCTTTTAATGTTTGCAAAGGTAGGGAGATATCTTCTTTAAGGAGCAGGACCAGGAAGCAAGCCACAACATGCTTAACAACTGATGATTCGTCAGCTGTCAATGGGTTTCCCTGTTGACAGCTGAATGAAAAAAAAATCAGGCTAAAAATAAATAAAGAACCCTTATCTGGATATGCACCCTGGCATGTCAGGAAAAGAGGGATGAGAGAGCACCAGATTACCATAGTACCATTTTCCAAAAAAGTGTACAAATTTTATAAAGCCAGTAGACAAGTTTTTAACAAATCCTTTATTAAAAATAAAAAACAATGTCCCTCTAAGTAGATCCATCTCACGCTACCCGTCGTAACACCACACCTGAAAAAAAAAAAAAACAGAACAGGTTAACTCACACTGTGTTGTCGACGGCCCAGCATGCACCGGTCTGTGATGTCACAAGGGAGGCCCTGCCACCAGGTGTGACTTTGCCAGGTGGACCCACCCTTACCTATATAAGAACTGTCAAACAGACATTTGGCGGTCGACCCGTCTATGAAGGCGGAGGTTTTTTTTCGAGCGTGGCGGGCGGCATGATTGATAATAGATTTACATCGGTGGTGCTGTTTTTTATTTTTTGCTTTTTTCCTTCCTCTGAAGAAACAAAACAATTCCATGGTGACCAAGTTTTTAAATGATTTTTTTTCTCCTGGTTGTCCATACTAGGTCTTCCATCCTGTTCACTACCTTCTTAACCACTTAAGGACCGTCTAACGCCGATATACACGGCAGATTGGCACGGCTGGGCACAATCACGTACCTGTAATCCCAACGCCCGCGACCTGGTCTGAAGCTCCATAGACCGCGGCCGGCTGGAGGTCCCGCGAGCGATCACAGGAGCGAAGAAACGGGAGAGGG